>JACXGI010002237.1:21374-64700 GCA_016801175.1 Esox masquinongy
GATGATGACTGTCTTCACTGTGTTCCATGGTATATCTAATGCTTTGGAAATTCTTTTGTACCCTTCTCCTGACTGATATCTTTCAACAATGAGATCCCTCTGATGCTTTGGAAGCTCTCTGCGGACCATGGCTTTTGCTCTGAGATGCAACTAAGAAAATGTCAGGAAAATCCTACTAGAACAGCTGAACTTTATTTGTCGATTAATCAGAGTCACTTTAAATGATGGCAGGTGTGTAATGACTTCTATTTAACATGAGTTTGAATGTGATTGGTTAATTCTGAACACAGCCACATCCCCAGTTATAAGAGGGTGTGCACACTAATGCAACCAGGTTATTGTAAGGTTTTTATTTTTCATTTTTCCCCCTCGAAGATTTCAGTTTGTTTTTCAATTGAATTGTTCACATTATAGGTCACATTAAAAGTGGAAAAAGTTGATTCATGATGATTTATCTTTGTCTCATTCTTTTACATCACAAAAACCTGGCATTTTCACAGGGGTGTGTAGACTTTTTATATCCACTGTACATCCATATGCAATGAACTGTGTAGGAATTAAACTCCTTTCTATATGTAGATTCCCATTTTAGACAAACAAAAGTAAATTAACAAATGCATATTATTTTAAATAAAGTTTCATATTTTGTACTACATTGCAAATATTTTTAATTTGATGAATGCTTGAAATCCGCGACCCATAGACAGATGTTGAGTATATTCCCTGGTGATGCTCTGCCATGTCTGTACTCAGGAAACCAACTTTTTTTGGGCTCACATGGAGTCTGGTTGGGTCTTGTCCGATCAAGAACAAACTTTTTTCAGCCCTAAATCCTCATTGTTTGCTCTAGTATTTTTTGGGTCATTGTAGTGCTGCAAGTTGAAGTTCATTACAATTGGTTTTGAGTTGTAAGGTTAAATCTGAGCAGACAAGAGGTTTCTGTACACTTCAAATCATGTACCAACCAGTTGATTTTGGCATGCTAAATGTTTTGGCCATGTCTCTGAATGATTTATTCGGATGTATATAGTGAATGTCAAAATCTAAATGGATTTAATTTTGATTGTTTGCCACTGATAAACAGGCAAAATTTAATCATATCAAAGTGAATGTGGAAATAAAATATACAAATTGTTCTAATTTGATTACTGATACAATACAGAAAATAATTGATTGCTTAAGTATTCACCCCCATTAGTCAGTATTTGATAGAAGCAATGTTGGTGACAATTACAGCCATGAGTCTACCAGCAATTTTTGCCTATTCTTCTTTTCAATTTCTCAAACTCTGCCAAGTTGGAACCCTTTTCATATATTCTGAATTGGATTGAGGCCCGGGCATTGACTTTGCCACTTCAGAAAATTGTTTTTTAATTTTGGTTTTTAAGCCACTCCAGTACAGATTTGGTTTTATGTTTGACTTCATTGTCCTGCTGCAAGATGAATTTTCTCAAAGTCCTGGGTCTCTTGCAGAATTCCACAGGTTTTCTACTCGGTTTTCTCTGTACTTTGCTAAATCTTTTTTGTCCTCTATCTTCAAAAGATATATGCAGAAAAGAATCCCCATAGCATAATTCTGCCACCACCATGCTTTATGTGTTGTGGCCATAAAGCTCTATTTTGGACTCATCAGACCATATAATCTTCTTCCACTTGGCCTCAGAGTCTCCCACGTCTTCTGGCCAACTCTACCTAAGATTTTAAGTGAGTTTTTTTCAACAATGGCTTTCTTTTACTACTCTCCAATAAATAGCACCCTGGCTATTATTGCAGTACACACAGTGTCTCCCAGCTCAGCCGTGGAAAACGGCAAGTATTGAGATCAGTGACTTCAGTGCCTAGGCCAAGTTTGTGTAGTCTCTCTTTCTAACAGTTGACTCTCACACTTCAACATTAATTGTGGCAAGAGATGCCTGTAATGTAGATCCCTTGATGTTACTCTGGAGTTACTCTAGACTTCTAAGGAACATCTTTTTGGTCAGCTCAATGTTGGGACAACCTGTCTAACATAGATATCCAGTTGTCTGTGTTTTTCTTAATTTGTAAATGATCCGGAGAATAGTGGAATGATGTACTTTGAATTGCTTGGAAATGGCTTTGTAACTACCCCCAAACTCTTGTGCATCAAAAATCTTTCTTCTAAGGACCTCGGACTCATCTTTTGATGTTGGCATGATGTGTTGCCACAAACCCATATGGTTAATACCAAGCCAGACCAAGTTTCTAATCTTTATGGAGGGCTAGACCCTCTCAAGTTAGTTTCTAGGGATTTTCTAAACATTTGCAATTGTTTTGCAGCATGTGCTTGTAATTTAAGCCATTTTATGTGATGTTAAAGGTACTGGTAGGGGCAAACTTACCTTTCTGAATTTTTGTTGATTTTAATTACAAAGGTGGGTTTAAATTTTAATTTTGTTTGTATGGTGTTACCTTAATCAGTCTTAGTCAATGTGGACCAAGTTGGTGGCGCATGTGAATCATGCGACTACCCAGTATTTGCAAATTAACTGTAATTTACTTAATAGTTCTTAGCTTATTCACTCAGTACAGCCTAGCATACACTTGATATAGCTGACAAGAACTCCTGGACATCAGAGCACAATGCACAGGAAGAGTTTTTGACAACTTTCATCCTCCACCGGAGATCATAAGGACGCCCCGGGAGATGCTATACGCATTACCGACTAGTGGTGTCTGGAGGCTGCGTCGGAATCGTAAACAAAGGCGTGGGAAGCGTGGAGCCACCCAGGCCAGTGGGTGGACTGCGGTAAGACCAGAGGTGGTGGACTGTGCATTTATGTAAACAAAACATGGTGTACAAACACTAACTTAACCGGGAGTCATTGCTCAACCAATCTGGAATACCTGATGATTAGATGCAGGCCTTTTTACTTGCCTCGGGAGTTTACAGCTATTGTTGTTGTGGCAGTCTACATACCCCCGGATGCTAATGCTAAGTTAGCAATGAAAGAACTGCACACTACCATTAGCAAACAGCAGACAGAACACCCAGATGGTGTTTTCGTGATTGCAGGGGACTTCAGTCATTCAAATCTGTAAACTGTTTTTCCCAAATTCCACCAAAATGTCTCCTGCCCCATCAGAGGTGACAATACACTGGACCATGTGTACACAAACATTCCAGAGGCTTACAAAGTCATTCCCCTCCCCAGCTGCTTTTAGATCCGGCGATGCAGAGGCCTATGCTGATCCAGGGCCAACCTGAAAACGGGCATCAAGATGGCTAAAAATGTTGTGGGTGACGACTGTTCCTGTACACAGTTCCAACACCGTCGTCAAGTTCGCAGACAACACCACGGTGGTAGGCCTGATTAGTGACAGTGACGAGTTAGCCTACACGCAAGAGGTCATGCGCCTGGCAGCATGGTGCGTTGACAACAACCTGGCCCTCAACGCTAAGAAAACCAAGGAACTCATTGTGGATTACAGGAAGTCTAAAAGCTGCAGCCACGCCCCAGTCATCATCGATGGTACTGAGGTGGAGCGTGTGTCCACCTTCAAATTCCTGGGTGTCCACATCTCCGAGGACCTCTCCTGGTCCCTCAACACCTCAGCTCTGGTCAAAAAGGCGCAGCATCACCTGTACTTTTTGAGGAGGCTGAAGAAAGCATGCCTGTCCTCCAAGATCCTAATGAACTTTTACCGCTGCACAATCAAGAGCATTCTAACTGCGCCACAGTGTGGTTAAGCAGCTGCTCCATAGCTACCAGAAGGCCCTAACCACCCAGCACATCACTGGTGCCCAGCTTCCTGCCATCGCAGACCTCCAGTGCAAGGGGTGTCTGCCCAGGGCGTGCGGGATCATCAGGGACCCTTCACACCCGTGCCACAAATTGTTTGCCCTCCTACTATCAGGCAGATGGGACAGGTCTCTTCAGTCCCGCACCAGCAGGCTCAGGAACAGTTTCTTCCCATCCACTGTAACCCTGCTGAACTCTGTGACCCATTACTTACCACACCCTCCCGCCTCTCAGGTCCTTGTTGCACTACTCCCTACTCCCTGACACTACTCCCTTGTACTACTCTGACACCGCCTTGCAATGCCTGATAATGGAAGTTTCTCAGTTGTTGCAGGTACGTGTCTACCTCAGGAACCTCACCACTGCTATCCCTGCATTTCAGTGGCTCATGCACCTTGTTCATTGAATTTGCCTCTTTGCAGATTTAGAATTGCCATTGTGCTTGCTTTTTTTAAGGTTGTTACACACACATCTACCTCGGGGACCTTAGTGCTGCTATCTCTGTATCCCGGTTGCTCATGTTACTAGGGGTGCCGCAATATACCGGTATTGACGATAACCATGACATTTAAAAAATGAAATGTTGATATCATGTTAATAATACACATATGATAATATCATATTCACTAGGCGAAACTGAAGTTGTATTTTTCCAAGAAACCCTCTCGGTTTTTCAATACCTTATTCATGTCGCCTATAGACAAACGATGCATGTGCTTAAACAAGGAGACTGGACCTATGCACTGATTGAAATCAACTCATTAGCCCCACTAGAACCCCGGGAGAGATCCGAAAAGACGCACCGTTTTTGTAGCCTATTCACATGTAAAAAAGGACATTGTATTTTTCCAAAAACTCCTCTCGGTGTTAGGCCTTACGGATCTTTTGTTTATCACTTCATCTGGTTGCCTTTTCACTATCCATTAAGTGTAATTGTTCTTTTTGTATGCTTATAGTTTTTTTATTTGTACAGTTATGTTTACGGACTCTCTCCACCTCCATACACTCATATTTTTGAGTGTAATTCATTTGCCAAAAAAGAGAGAAAAAAACACATTAAACAAAGTTGAAGATGAATTTGACTGATAGCCTTTTTTTTCAATCAAATTTTCTATAGATTCCGCGATGATATCGTTACCCTGAATTATTTTGTCCACAATAATCGTGTAGTGAAAATCTGATCATGACAGCCCTACATGCTACCCTACCACATTGCTCCTTCAATTTGCCTCGTTGCACATTTAGAATGCCATTTGAATGCCATTTGTATCGGAACAATTATTATCCCACGTGTAACATACACTACACCTAATTCTTGTAAACTATCTGCCCTCTTCTATATGCCTTAATTGCACATTTAGTATTGCCATTTGCACTGCATTTGCCTTCATTGCACATCTGCACATTCCACTTGTAAAATACATATACTTATTACTTGTAAATACTTGTAAATTTTCTGCCCTCTATTTGCACTTCTGATTAGATGCTAACTGCATTTTGTGGTATTGTACTTGTACTGTTCAATGACAATAAAGTTGAATCTAATCGAATCTATATGTGTACAAATATGGTAAAAAAAAACATACTACTTTCCTTTTTCACATAACTGTAAATGGTTGATCCAATATGGCTAAAAATACCCTGAAATTAATGTTGAGAGCCTGTTTAATCCCCTCATCATTACAAAATTTCACAAAGTGCTGGAGAACATAGCCGGGAAAAAAAATGTATACCATCATCTAAATACTTATTTATTGCACTGTACTTTATTTTATTATTTGCTCTTTGGGGTTTTAAGCTGGGTATCTGTATTAGCACTTTGTGATACCTACTGATGTAAAAAACAGCTTTGTAGGCTTAATTGTCAAGGTAAAAACGTCAGTTGATGTGAAAAAAGACTGACCTAAGTGTAGAGTGGTAGCTAGTGAGAACAGAGGGAGAGACCTATTAAGCATTACTCACACTGACAGTGATGGGCATTTGTACTGTTTTAATCACCAAGATATATGCTTGTGTTCCACATTGCAGCCTATATGCTTCATTATGCACACCTCGATGAGAGCCCCATTGGCTATATGTAGGGTGCCATTTAAGAAATCTAAGCCCCTGGAGGTATTACCCTTCAATGATTCTTTTCATAAATAAAAAAGTAGGGAATATATGAATAGTTAATATATAAAAGGAAATAGGCATTATTATAAAGAAGCAGTGGAATAGAATGTAAATGTCAAACGTTTAACAATTAACCCCATAGACAAAGTACAATTTCAAATCCAAAGTGCTGGAATACCCTAACAAAAAAAATGATGTCACTGTGAAACACCTTTTGCAGTTTACTGAATACCTTTGGAACCTTACTTCAGAGTCTCAGACAATAGTGACACAAATATTTGGGGGTTTTGGCAGATGCGGTATAAAAATGTAATTTAAACCTGTAGAATGAAATAGCGGGTGCAAGATTGATGCTATAACCAAAAAAACCTAGGACATTATCACCTTGCTTTCCACTCAAAGGAAAGTAGGACAAACAACAAACATGGTCCCTGTAGTGCCCTCACGTTTTTCCACCTGACACTCCATGACACGGCCTTGTCAGGTTTAGGTAAATGTGCCACAATCACCTCTGGCTCACCTCTGATCTTATGGTCTTTGTCTGTAGCTCCCTCTTTCTCCATCCTTTTCTTCTAGCTCTTACTAGCGCTCCTTTCTCCCCCCCAACCTTATACCTGTATAAAAAATACATGTGAACTTTTTTTATATGCATTTACAAAGCTCCATATGGGTCTCTATCTCTCTCTCTTGTTCTTTCTCTTAGTTTCTTACTGTTCAATGCATAGTTGTGGGATAACAGATCAGCTCCAGACATTCCTCTCTTCCATCCAGTGTGTTGGTCCCTGATCACTGTCATCCAAAGCACCGCACAGCTGACCATGAGACACACATACAGTGCCATGCAAAAGTATTCATCCGCTTTGGTAATTTCCCTGTTTTGTTGCATTACAAACTGGTATTCAAATGGATTTTCATTTGAATTTCATGTAATGGACACACAAAATAGTCCAAATTGGTGTAGTGAAATGAAATAAGTAAAGGAACAGCTTAGTTCTGCCGGCCCATGATATAGAAGGGATGAATGTTGTTGCCGTGGTTGGATTCGATCCATGGTTTCTTATGTGACAGACTGTGTCTTTAACCACTACGCTATTTAAACAGTGAGGTTTGTTTCACGTGATACGTGTGTAGAGATGTGGTGTCTGTTTACTTCTTGCATTGTCAAACCAATTAGTTGAAACTGCATGGTTTACAAAACTAGTTCCCAACATTAGCTAACATCCAAAAAACAACAGGTATAACAGGATTGCAACACTACATTCAACGTGTTAAATTAGAAAGAGATTACTGTAGATGGCTAGCTAATAGATATACAGTACACCACTGTAAAGGGCTCGAAGTTAACAGTTTCCTATATTTATCTTAAAAGTTCATTAACTATGAATAACTAAGTTACATTACAAGCACTGCAATGCGTTCATCGGGAAGATGGCGGCGCATCGAGTGAACACCATTTTCAAATGTGCACTTGATGTCTGCTGTTATTGTAATGTGATAGATGGATATATTGACTACAGCTAATGGGGAAAAATGAAAGAGGGAAGATGCAACTATAGGATTGTGCCTTACTGCCTTTGGACAGTCCAATAAACATTTTGTAAACCAAATAGGTAAGAAATGCAGGTTTCAATGGTAAATCAGGAAGTCTTCAAAATAATCCACTTTTTTTCTATGGTCGGATTTTTGGCTATGGGCTATAAGAAAGCTAAGATAGGCTATGTAAAACGTTCAGGTTTGAAACAGTGATTCCTGGCTAGGCATTGTTATGTAATTATTTAGGTTATGTAAATACAGAATCATTGTAAAAAAGAAAATGATTGTATTGTTGGGCATTTAGGCATATTAGAATGCGAATTTCGTCAGCAGATTGAGGTTGAATGTTCCGGGAGATGCTATGGTAATTCCAGGAGTTGCTATGACAATTTTGATCTGTATCTAAATGACCAGCCTTAGTCTGAGCATAGCCTGCAAACATGAACTGACTTCACTAGCTAGCAACACAAATCTGTTTACTAGCCCCCAAACTTGCGTGAAGTTGGCCCCCCACCCAACGCAAAACCTGGGCACAATAGGCTCAATCGTTTGTGCTCTGTTTGTGCCATTAAAATTTGTGTTTGTGCTGCTGTAATTTTTTAGATATTAAATAAAATTGTATAGGTCATTCTGAGGTCAATCAGCCCCCCAACATGCTCCAAATACAACCAAAACAGTCCTGTTTGTTTGTGCTCAGTTTGTGCCGTTAAAAGTTTTGTTTGTGCTGCATCTGTGTTTTTAATATTAGACATTTATTTATAGGTGATGATGTCAATCAGCCCCCCAACATGCTTCAAATTCAACCAAAATAGTCTGGTTTGTTTGTTTTTCTGTTTGTGCCGTTAAAAGTTTACTTTGTGCTGCTTCGGTGTTTTACCTATTAGACGTTTGATTATAAGTGAAGACGTCACCAGCCACCAAACATGCTCCAAATTGACTCAAAATAGGTTCAATCGTTTGTTTCATGGTTTTTCCTGTTCAAATTTTAGTTTGTGCCGCTATTATTTTTTAGATATAAAAGAATATTTCATTGGTCATTCTGAGATCACTCAGCCCCCCCAACATACTTAAAATTCACCCAAAATGACCTTGTTTGTTTGTGCTTCGTTTGTGACGATTTATGCTGTTTTGTTTGTGCTGCTGTGGCGTTTTATATATTAGACATTTAATCATAGGTGATGACATCACTCAGCCCCCCAACATGCTCCAAATTGACTCAAAAAAAGGCAAAATTGTGCCGTTAAAAGTTTGTAACTCACTATTTTCCCTTGACACATTGTGGTTGTGATCAAAGTTTTGATAATCTAGAACAAGGCAAAATATGTTTCATCATTTTGAGGCAACAGATAACAGGTTGAGTGCTATGTCAAGCAACTGCAGTAACGCTTAGGTTGTGTACAAACTTGAGGCTGTTGGCATCTTTTGACTGTAGATGGTCTCTCAACGATAGGCCTGGGTTTCCTGTAGTTCCTGGTAGTTATTCAACATGGTCTCCCAGGTCTAAATTAGTCCCTGATTAGAGGGCTAGAGACAGGAATTATTAAAAGGTGTCCCAGGTGGGGCAGACATGCAAGGGATGTGCAGATGCAATAAACCGTCTGAGCAGGAAACTCATCCATAATCTGTGTTGTGGTCTGTCTATACACCCATTGGGATCCATGCAGTCTAAATCAGTCCTGCTGTTCTAATAGCCCCCTCAGTGCATCACTTCCTGCCCCCAGGGTGAACCATGTGTGACCTGATGGAGTCATCCCATAGGAAACAAAAAAATGTGGGGTACGTTTTAGAATGAATGTTAAACATACAACATTTGGAAAATATATTTTGTAGAAATGTGTTTTGTATGAATGTTTACATTTATTTTAATGTGTGACATTCATTTGTTAATGTATTTAGCACACATACTTTAAGGGCGCGAATAATGTATTTTGTTCACATGAAAATTTGTAGTCATTAAGCAAATGCTGTTATCCAGAGCAACTTACATTTGCCATGCACTGTGGCTGGTAGATGACATTTGTTTTCTAACCCAAAATGCACCCCCTACACTTACACCTTTAAAAAACATATACATTAGTATGCTGTGTAATGTTTGTTAAATAAATGTATTCCTAGTAAGACCTATTACAACACATAAGAAATATTACAACACAATTTCCTTACAGAACAGGGTCTTTTAACCAAAACATCCAAACATTTAACAAAAACATTTTCAAGTTCAAATGTATTTGTTGTTACACATTATCCTCAACATTACTATGGTAATGGAGCAACAAGACTTATTCCAAGAGCAGTTGACTCAATTAACATACAAAAAATAGCAAGAAAATAAACCAAACGGTTTAAATAGCCAAGAAAGAAATCTGAGGGGAGGTGATTTCTAGTTAAACATTTAGCTTGCGCTTCTAAAAAATAAAAATTCACCACTCTGGTAGACTATGGCTAGTAGTCTTTTGCAACCACTGCTGCACGTGGTCGGATTAAATTATAAACGATTTTTAGTCCAGTGTTCGAATGCTTAATTTTGTGTGCCCTTTTAATATTTTTAATGCTAAACAAATAAGTGAAACGTGCAGTGTTTAGAGCCCTGTGTGACCACTTTATGCCTGGCTGGTGAAATATTCATTATTTGGCAAATGAGCATTTTAGATTTTTTGTACATATTCTTTCGGTATGTGCAGATGGAACCATTTCAATAATTTCCTTCAGAGGATAATGGACAGGACAGAGTTGGGCTCAGTTTTCTCTCATTTGGTTTTTTTTGTCCTCTCTCCTAACCTCCTACTGAAGATTCATTGGAGGTGACATCTGAGGAAAGGGGAAGTTAAATATCCTTTTTGAATGTGTCAGAGTTCATAATGAATAAAAAAAAATGCATAATTAAGTAAAGCAACTGTAATCTATAAAGACTGACCTTCAAGAAAATGGCTGCATATGCCATTCTTTTAGGTCTCTGTCCGTCTGATATAACACAGCATTTACCTCAGTTTCAGTGGATTTCATCATGAAGAGTCAGTATTCATGGTGCTGTTTTGTATTTAAATTCAATGGAAAACTGTTTAGAGCAGGATCTCAATTCTGAGCGTTAAATAATTTACATGGGCTTTACTTCTGGTTGAAAAAAAGTGTCTCCTTTCATTGCTGATCTGGGTAGATAAGCATTTAATTGGATATAAAGGATGTGTAACATGTTTAAGCTGCTGTGGAAAATGGATTGCTGTCTACACTGTGAAACAGAGAGCAGGAGACTAAGCTCTGGATACTTGTTGAATGTAAAATGTTTTTTTCTTTCCCTTTCTGTCTAGCTCTCGCTCTAGTCCTTCTTTCCTTTCAAGGTATATTTTCTTCTTCATTTGAGCAATCTTAATTACACTTGAGCTATCTTGATGTGCCGGATTTTCCTCACAGGAAAATGTTCTGTCCTCTTAGTAGCGGTCAGTGTGTGCTGAATGCCTTAGCAGATGACCAGACAATCCTTTACTCAAAATCTGTCTCCCAGGTTAGGGTGGACAATCTCGTTCTGCAATCTTCCTAGTACGCTGTATCCCAGTCAATAAAGGAACACCTATACTGTGTGTACTTTCTTTGCCCTTTGAATTAATGACATTCAGAGCCCCGGAACAGAAATACACACTTACCCTCTCTCTGTGTCCATCCCTTGTCACAGTGGTGACATTATCCTCTAGACAGTTCCCAGATCTATACAGTATGTGTTGTCTTGTCACAGTGGTGACTTCATCCTCTAGAACAGTGTTTCTCAACCCTGCTCCTGGACGCCCCCCTGCCCTGCATGTTTTAGATCTTTCCCTGCCCTAACATACCTGATGTAGCTCATGAAGCACTTGATAATGAGCTGATCATTTAAATCAGGTGTTACAGAGCAGGGAGAGATCTAAAACATGCAGGGCCGAGAAACACTGCTCTAGACAGTTCCCAGATCTATATGTGCTGTCTTGTCACAGTGGTGACTTTATCCTCTAGACAGTTCCCAAATCTATATGTGCTGTCTTGTCACAGTGGTGACTTTATCCTCTAAACAGTTCCCAGATCTATATGGGCTGTCATGTCACAGTGGTGACTTTAACCTGTAGACCAATGTTTCTCGATTCTGGTCCTCAGGACTCAAAGGGGTGCCTGTTTTTGTTTTTGCCCTAGCACTCACACACCTGATTCAAATTGAAGACCCGATGATAGGTTGATTAAGTCAATCAAGTGTGTAAGTGGTAGGGCAAGATTTAAAACAGGTGTGTGAGTGCTAGGGCAAAAAAAAAACGTACACCAGGATTGGGAAACACTGCTCTAGACAGTTCCCAGATCTATATGTGCTGTCTTGCAGACTCCTATTTAAGGTTGTTGTCATGGAAACATTTCCACTTTGGGGGCATTTTAAATTAAATTACAGCCCGACAGCATAAATACCCAAATCTCTTACTCGGTATCATTTAATTTCACTGCTTACTTTATCCCCCCCTTCCCAGTGAATGATGTTGTTCCCCAGGATAGATGATAACAGATTGTCTCCTGATGGTGGAGGCCCTGTTGGTAAAAATGCACACGAGGGGGAAATTATCCGTAAACTGCTAATTGATGGCTAATTACTGGTTATGGTTCATTTTATAAGTGTAATGGCCAGCGGGACCAGAGGACATTCATAACTCAGCTGTCGAATAGAGGTTCCAGTCAGTCAGCTGTCGAATAGAGGTTCCAGTTCCAGTCTTGAATTTATTGTTGGAAAGAGGTTATGACATGATTGTAACTTGTGTGCCGGGTTGCCATGCTGGAGATGTTTCTTGTTACATGATGGTCCTTGCGGACAGATTGTCAAACGATAAAAAAAAATACTAATGTATTGTGAGAGAATGAGTTATGATATGTGAAGGTCCTTGTTCAGGGTTGCCAGGTTGGAGAATGACCAGTTTTTGTAAGAGGGGAATCAAGATAATTGTTTTTGAGAGTTAGTCATTTTCAGATTTGGTGATACTACTATGTGACTGAGACAACAATCCTAGAGTTTGCCACGCTGTATGGTAGGCTATTGGCTATAGAATAAGATAATTATTGTATCCCAGTACAATATTTTTGTTTGATAGTGAAAGTTTTGATACAAGTTTTGAAAGTGTGTGTGTGTGTGTGTGATGAGCAATGTAAATATCTGACCCATGCAAGTTCCAAGCCTTCATGTTACTGCACATGTGGCCTGAAAACTGTTTTGTTGTAGAAACTGGGGCATTTCATCAGTTGGTTGGTTAAATGCTTTGTCCTCCTTCCTCTTTTTTTGCTATGCTTTTTTCCAACCAACTCAAAAGGTGTGTAGCAACTTTCAAAACTCCTCCACTGTGTAGGATAAACATGAATATCCCTCAATGAAACATTTATTTAATGTGGGCTTTATTGGTACACTTTCATAAAAATCCCCTCTCTTGACCACATTGTAAATGGAAAAGAAAATGTCATCATGGGTTGTGTTATTGTTTCCAGTGTGTATTTATCCCCAATACATTTTATTTTTAAATATCTTAATGAGATATTCAGACTTTTTTGCTGTAAACCAGCAGTGTTCTTATTAAGCCCATTTGGTTGCTTTGTATTAAAACAGAAATCATAGGTCTTTTTCAATGCATTCTAACTGCCTACCTTACACAGTTAGACCTACATTATGACAACAAATGTTTCTTGTTTTAAAATGTGATCTCTAAAATAGAAAAATATATATTGTTTATGTAAGGTGTGCCATACTTGTTGATAATGAAATAAAAAATAATTATCAGTCTTTCATAAAACAGAAAGGTGAAAAATGTCGGAGTTGTGTACAAACTAAGTCATTTAAAATGTGGGGAAATTTTACAAAAAAAATCACAAGATGTGTGTCATGGACAGCTTTTTAGCTATCCCATTTTAGTTAAGCTTTATGGCATGAAAAAAAAATGTATCTCGAAGTTTTATATTAACAAACGTAAGCACCACCAGTCTAGTCTAGTTGTGCATGTGGAATTTGTTTACAGCCAAGCAGCGTCTGTTAGCTAAGCATTTATTACATTATTGATGATGGATCCAATGCAGCAACGCAGGAATAACATACATAGGTAACTGTTTTGGAAAACATTATTACAATCAGTATGAACTTATCAGCAGTGCTATTACATTCAATACCAACATACAGTTGAAGTTTACAAACACTTAGTTTGAAATCATTAAAACTAATTTTTCAACCACTCCACAGATTTCATGTTAACAAACTATAGTTTTGGCAAGTCGGTTAGGACATCAACTTTGTGCATGACACAAGTAATTTTTCCAACAATTGATTACAGATTATTTCCCTTATATTTCACAATTTCACAATTCCAGTGGGTCAGAAGTTTACAAACACTAAGTTGACAGTGCCGTTAAGGAGCTTGGGAAATTCCCCAAAAAAATATGTAGCTTCTGAGAGCAAAATTACATAATTTGAGTCAATTGGAGGTGTACCTGTGGATGTATTTCAAGGCCTACCTTCAAAGTCAGTGCCTCTTTGCTTGACATCATGGGCAAATCAAAACAAATCAGAAAACAAATTGGAGACCTCCACAAGTCTGGTTCATCTTTGGGAGATGAACTGCCTGAAGGTACCATGTTCATCTGTACACAATAGTACGCAAGTATAAACACCATGGGACCACACAGCCGTCACATACCGCTCAGGAAGGAGACGTGTTCTGTCTCCTAGAGATGAACAGACTTTAGTGTAAAAAGTGCAAATCAATCCAAGAACAACAGCAAAGTACCTTGTGAAGATGCGGGAGGAAACCCGTACAAAAGTATCTGGATCTACAGTAAAAGAGTCCTATATATAACCTGCATGGCCGCTCAGCAAGGAAGAAGCCCCTGCTCCAAAACCACCATAAAAAAGCCAGTCTATGGTTTGCAGCTACACATGGGGACAAAGATTTTACTTTTTGGATAAATGTCTGATGAAACAACAAAAATGTACCTGTTTGGCCATAATGACCATCGTAATGTTTGGAGATAAAAGGGGGAGACTTGCAAGCTGAAGAACACCATCCCAACCGTGAAGCCCGTTGGAGGCTTTTCAATTTGCAGTAGTCTCTTAATTTTAACCCTTCTGTTCCTCACTCAAAACCTTCCTTTTTGACTTTTTTGGAAAGGAAAGAAAAAGGTGCAGTTGTCTCTTAATTTTTTCCGGAGCTGTATGTAAACTTCTGACCCACTGGGAATGTCATGAAAGAAATAAAAGCTGAAATAAATCATTCTTTCCAACAAAATCATACAACCGGAGGTCAGGGGGGAACTTTCTTTATGAGCATGAGTCCAAGATGTTGATCTTCTATAGTTCTTACCTGTTCTCCAATAATTACAACGTTTTATGCCAGAACACATAGGAGGCGGTCAGTGATCATAACCAACAATTACACAGTCTGTTATCCTCCAATGAGAAAGGCTCATCCTACATAATGCCCTTGTGTGGTATGTTCCAACCTCTCCTATGGTCCATGGGTGTCCACTCAGAGTTGTATGACAGTCACATGGACAGCTCCAAGCATGAGGTATGGACAAGATGTATGGATAGGATGTGTGGAGCCCATCAGTAATGGGAATCACATCCTACAGGTGCATCTCAAATAATTAGAAAATCGTGGAAATGTTGCATTTTATTTCGAAATCAAGGTCCTAGAGTTTGGAGGAAGAGTGGAGAGGCCCAGAATCCAATTTGCTTCCACTGTGAAGTTTTCACAGTCTTTGATGATTTGGGGTGCGATGTCATCTGCTGGTGTTGGTCCACTGTGTTTTATCATGTTCATCATCAATGCAGCAGTCTACCAGGTGATTTTAGAACACTTCATGCTTCTATCTGCTGACAAGCTTTATGGAGATGCTGATTTCCTTTTCCAGCAGGACTTGGCACCTGCCCACAGTGCCAAAACGACTGGTAACTGGTTTGTTGCCCATGTTATTACTGTGCTTGATTGGCCAGCCAACTCGCCTGACCTGAACCCCATAGAGAATCTGTGGGGTATTGTCAAGAGGAAAATGAGATACACCAGACTCAACAGCACAGACGAGTTGAAGGCCGCTATCAAAGCAACCTGGGCTTCCGTATCACCTCAGCAGTGCCACAGGCTGATTGCCTCCATGCCACACTGCATTGATGCAGTAATTTGTGCAAAAGAAGCCCCGACCTAGTATTGAATACATAAATTAACATACTTAGGAATCCTTTGCAGGTGTTTTGAGTTAATTAGCTGATTAGAGCTCTTCTTAGGTCGACTTTTCCACGTTATTCAAATTTTTTGAGATGCACCTGTATCTATTGTCATTTGTTCAGAGGTAGTCAGCACTTATGCAATTGTGTTAAGTTTTTCATGCCCATAATCTCTGTCACGATTACATTCAGTGTCAACATATAAGTGCCATCCTAACCCTAACTTCAGTATTGTGATGCCTAACCTTTACCATAACCTTATCCTAATCTCATTCCTAGCCCAAACGCCAGGACTGTCATGCCTAACCCTAAGTTAACCTTAACCGTTAACCCTAAATGTTATTCGAAACGAGGCGTTTTTCATTTTCAACTGATTTTGTTAAGGACCAACACAATAGTGAAACGTAAAGAAGCAACATAATAGTGAGTCATTAAGGACCAATACTACTCAAGATTATTTTCATGCATAACATAATTGCTGTTTACAAAATAGTTCCATATGAACGTAATTCTAGAGAGGTTCAGTTGGAGGCATAATGCCTTTATTGTGAAAGTTTGCAAATCCAAATGGATTTCTGTGCATTTTCCAGGAATTTCTTTTTTGTGATCAGTTGCAATTTTTGTAAAACAGGGATATAAGATGTTAGCTTATAAATGCATTCAATAAAAAAAAATGTATACTATCATAGAAACTATCGAACTCTTGTCTTTGTCGTTCTACAACTCCCATTGTGTCGCGGATTCGCTGACAGCAGACTCCAATGTGCATTACTGTATTCTGCAGTACAGGAAAGAGTGCATCGGTTTCATTGAAAATGCCCTCATATGCCATTATGAAGAAGCAGGTTGCTGCTTTTGACAGCCAGAGATCATATTCAGCAGCCATCATAAGGGTGTCATTGTCCCAACCATCAAGATTTTCGCTCTTAATCCGGAGCACAGCACGCAGATCCGATTGATACCTGCTGATCGTCTGCACTAGTCTAGATTTTGAGCTGCTCTAGGTAAACGTTGCTTCACAACATCGTCAAGTAGGTGAGTGCGCTTGGTCGACTTATTGAAAAACGTTGCAAGTCCCTCAACTGTTTTAAAAAAGGTTTCACACTCAGGCATACATTTTGGTAAATGCAAAAATGTATGCAAAAAAAAAGTGCTAAAGGCACGCAACGCTGCTTCCAGATCCAGCAATGCGGAGGCCTACAGCTCATCCGGGGCCAACCTGAAAAGGGGCATGAAGATGGCTAAAAATGACCACAAACTGTGGATTGAGGAGCACCTAAAACAACAACTCCGAACCCAGACGCATGTGGCAGGGCATCCAAGCCATCACAGACTACCGGCCAAAGAACCCTACCCCCACAGCCAATGACGTCTCCTTCACCGATGAGTTAAACAGGTTCTACGCACCCTTTGACAGGGACAACAAAGAGCCAGCCATTAATACTGAACTCCCATCAGAATATCCACCGCAGAAGTGGCGACTGGGGTCTACAGAGGATGCCATCTCCACGGCTTTACACTCTGCCCTGACCCACCTGGACAAAACCAATGCCTATGTGGGAATGCTATTCATAGACTTCAGCTCAGCTTTCAACACTGTCATTCCCTCTAGGCTGGTCATCAAACTCCATGACCTGGGGCTCAGCCCCTCTCTCTGCAACTGGACTTTGGACTTCCTAACCAATAGACCCCAGTCTGTCAGGTTGGACAACTTCACCTCCTCCACCCTGATCCTGAACACTGGTGTTCCACAAGGCTGTGTGCTGAGCCCCCTCCTGTACTCCCACTTCACCCACGACTGCATTCCTGTACATAGTTCCAACACCATCATCAATTTCGCGGACGACACCACGGTGGTAGGCCTCATCAGTGACTGTGATGTGCGAGTATTGCTAGTGCATAAAAAGGTGAGGCAAAAAGGAAGGATAACCAAGACCAGGAATAACGATCAAAAGGTCTCTTTTTACTTGGCAATGTTGAGTATGGATCTGCACCTCACGGTGAGTAGCAACAAACAATAATCCATGGGGTGTAGTGGTGAATCAAACACATAAATAAACAACTAATTAGTGATGGGAAACAAGTGCGTCCTTGTTGGAGACTGCTGCCATCAGTCTCCAGCCAGTGGTTAGCACGCCGGCGAGGCTGAGCGGAGGGAGAGCCGTTGTGCCATGCGGAGCAGACGTTACAGTGACAATGACGAGTCAGCCTATAGGGATGAGGTCAAGCGCCTGGCAGCATGGTGCACTGACAACAACCTGGCCCTCAAAGCAAAGAAAACCAAGTAGCTCATTGTGGATTACAGGAAGTCTATAGGCTGCAGTCACGCCCCAGTTCTCATCGATGGTACTGAGGTGGAGTATGTGTCCAGATTCAAATCCTGGGTGTCCACATCTCTAAGGAACTCTACTGGACCCTCAACA
The DNA here is from genome assembly GCA_016801175.1 of Esox masquinongy. Classification (NCBI taxonomy): domain Eukaryota; kingdom Metazoa; phylum Chordata; class Actinopteri; order Esociformes; family Esocidae; genus Esox; species Esox masquinongy. The sequence continues at coordinate 39,404 of JACXGI010002237.1, forward strand.
CCTCAGCCCTGGTCAAAAAGGTGCAGCAGCACGTGTACTTTTTGAGGACACTGAAGAAAGCCCACCTGTCATCTAAGATCCTTGTGAACTTTTACCGCTGCACAATCAAGCGCATTCGGACAAACTGTGCCACAGTGTGGTTTAGCAGTTGCTCCGTAGCCGACCGGAAGGCCCTGCAACGGGTGGTGAAACCGCCCAGCACATCACTGGTGCCCAGCTTCCTGCCATCGCAGACCTCCAGCGCAAGCAATGTCTGCGCAGGGCACGCGGGATCATCAGGGACCCTTCACACCCGTGCCAGAAACTGTTTGCCCTCCTACCATCAGGCAGGCAGTACAGGTCTCTTCGGTCCTGCATCAGCAGGCTCAGGAACAGTTTCTTCCCATCCACTGTAACCCTGCTGAACTCTGTGACCCATCACTTACCATTCCCCCCCTGCCTTTCATTTGTTACAGGTACGTGTCTACCTCAGGAACCGCACCGCTGCTATCCCTGCATTTCAGTTGCACATGCTCCTTGTACATTCAATTAGCCTCCTTGTATTTTTAGAATTCCCATCGTCTTGCATTTTTACAGTTGTTACATACACATATCTACCTCAGAGACCTCATTGCTACTATCTCTGCATCCCAGTTGCACATGCTACCTTACTCCTTTTTTTGTCTTGTTTGCACACCTAGAATGCCATTTAAAATTTGCCATTTGTACCTGCACAACTATTACCCCACTTGTAACATACACTTTACTTAATACTCTGCACTCCTCTATTTGCCTTAATTGCACATTTAGTATTGCCATTTGTACTGCATTTGACTTCATTGCACATCTATACATTCCACTTGTAATATACATATTCTTAATACTTGTAAATATACTTATAAATACTTACATACTATGTTCTGCCTTCCTCTATTTGCGCTTCTGGTAAGATGCTAACTGCATTTCGTTGTTCTGTACTGGTACTGTTCAATGACAATAAAGCTGAATCTATTTTAATCTAAATTTTACAGTAAATTTTGAGAAGATTATTTGGAACACGATTCCAGAACCGATTCCAGACTTTTCACTTTTTCTGACTTTAAAAATATAGTCATAAAGCCTAAAATATGAGATTAATCTTTAATTTTATCTCCACTTTGTTTAGAACATTTTTGCAATATATATTACAAATGTCTAAACTTGACTTTGGTGGGCTTAATAGGTGTGCTTACCCTACTATTTTTTGGAGTAAATCTAACAAATTCCTATTTTCCCCAAAATCCCTCTAACCCTTACCTAACAGTAACCTCCAAAATAACCTTTCAAAAACAGAGGACCAGAAAAAAATACTTTCCTACATATGCTATACTTCTAAGAACTGTTAAGGATTCATGGTAATGAAACAAGTATAGCATTACAAGTACACACTGCACACACACACACAATTACACCAGAGTGACATCAGCTTACTCAACTCCACAGTACAGTACAACATAAAAAGCCCTCCCTCGTTTGTTGTTGGTAATAGAAAATGTGGCTAAAGTGCAAGACAACATATTCATCTGGTCAAGGGCTTAACAGCACATTGATATACACATTAAGGGAAATATGCCCACCACTCCATGGCAGGCCTAACATAAAGCCTTTTACAATACCAATCAACCAAGAAGAAATATGAGCACTCAGGTGTCTTTCAACACCAACCTAAATTCTACCCGGAGTTAGGGATAGAGACTGAGAATTATTAAGAGACAAAAGGAGACAGAGGGGGGAGGGACAAAGAGAGAGGCTTTTCAAAATGCATTGAGTGTTCATGCTTAGTATGTAAAATAGCAGCCCAGAACCTTTTTCTCCTGGCTGTCATCACACACAATGCTGTGCTGAGTAATGCTGCCCTTTATGTGAAATAAACATTCAACAATCAAGCATCTCTCAGGGAACGTGCGCACGGAGGCTGCAAAGTGCATGCTAATTCGTGTTTCAGCTGAAATGGAAATTCACCAAAAAGAATAGCTTACTTTGTTAATAAAACCCCTTATGTTTCATGGTCCAGGTAGCCTGGTCACACACCTGTTTGTGTCCAACATAAAAAGGACCATAGGAGTTGACAAGACATACTGATTTTGGATCAAATGATGGGCAGTCATGGAGACCTTGGTAATCAATAACTAAAGTCTATAAGGTATTTATCTTTGAGTCATTAAGCAGACACTTGAGCAACTTACAGTAGTGAGTGCGTGTATTTTTTCAGGTAGTAATTAAACCCATATAAGACTTTATAGTAGCCCAGTTATGATACTCACAAGTATAGCGTTACAAGTACACACTGCGCGCGCACACACACACCCATACGCATTCTTTGTATTGCCCATCCAGATTGGGTGGTTTGCCTGTAAAACTGCTTCTGGAGTGTCGAAGGATTTTCCAACTAGGAAAATTCATTTTTATTTCAAGATTAACAAATTCATTGATATGCAAAGCACCTCATGCATCGGTCTTTATTTTCAGAAAGTGTATGGCTGTTTTCCTTTCATTTCTTATCATGTGTTGGCAGTAACATCTATCCTAAAGGATACAAAAAGCTTGTGAAATGGTTTTCAATTTCAGCCTGAACTGGAAGGTTTCGGCTAACACATTTTACAAACAGGACAGTGAAATACACTCTGGGAATTTACGTACAAACAATATTGCATTGGGGGATGTAGCCTACACGTTACTTTGACCATATAGTATCCAGAACATTGTGTAAATTATACAACACTATTTTAAAGAACAAACATTAGACTTTGGTAGAAAAAATATAATTGCAAGGTTAACCACAGCTACTGTGTAACCTATAACCAATGGAGCCATGTTGCACCATACCAAAAAATGTACCTGGATTTTTGGAAACAGAGACCATTTGAGCATTAATTAGTTATTTGGCAAGGATAGTTTCTTTAGAATGTGCAGCATAAATAGGGTCTGACCTATATATGTCCATTGGATTATGAATTGTAGAAAGTGCTGCACTGTTCATTTTTGATTTGGCAACTGTCGACTATTAGGCAATTTAGTCTTGTATCTTTGTAGCCCGCATCTATACATGTGAAAGGGATCATTCATCAAGATTTTTATAATAATATTTTTTTTTGCAGAATTCAGTCAGAAAATACAGTTTCCTCTTATTTGAGTTTTTACAGTCAATGCAGTTCTGAATGAAAACACTATTTCTGAATGACCTCATGAAAATGACTGTCTACGTGGTCCTAGTGTTAAATGTATTTCTCCTGTTTGGTGTGAGCATTTTCTCCTGTTTGGTGTGAGCAAGTTATGTGGATCTAGGCTGCATGTTGAAAAGAAAAAAAACACTAATTCAACCATTAGTTTTGCATATGGAAAGTATCAGCTACAGAACATCGAGAGCTGTCAACTATAGAGAACATTGTCAAGTCTAATACTAATAATAATTATTTTATTTTTGTTGCCAAACAAAATAATCTCTGTTTTATCTTGGTTTAAATGTAGACAGTTTTGGTTCATCCAGGTATTTATGTGCTCTATACAGTGACACAATGAGTCTGTTGAGCTGTTGTCATATGGTTTGAGAGCCATATATACAGCTCCAGAAAAAATTAAGAGACCACTGCACCTTTTTCATTCCTTTCCAAAAAAGTTGAAAAGGACAGTTTTGAGTGAGGAACAAAAGAGTTCAATTTGCAGTGGTCTCTTAATTTTAACCCTTCTGTTCCTCACTCAAAACCTTCTTTTTGACTTTTTTGGAAAGGAAAGAAAAAGGTGCAGTGGTCTCTTAATTTTTTCCAGAGCTGTATTTGAGTATCATCTGCATAGCTATGGTAGTTAATGTTATTGTTCTCTAGAATTTGGTCTGTGTACTCTGAACTGAGTTATATTCTGTACAATTGGTTTGATCACGTCATTAGAAACAAGTGTGAACTACAGTATTTCTAGTCGTTGTGTGTAAACGATGACAACTGTGTAGTACAAGTGCATCACAGTGTGAAATGTGATTTAGTGAGTGAGAATGTGCTTAAAGTTTTGCGAACAGAGTGAATGCAATTTGCAAATGGTGTCCAACTAGCTGAATTTGTTAATGGTTTTCCCAAAAGAATGACTGATTCGACAAATGGGTTTAGGCCCCTGAGAATTCAGTTCAGGAAATGGGGTTTAGTGTTTTAGCAATTCAGAAAAACTGTAATTTGTTATATTATTTTGAAAATAGAAAGCTTGATTGTTCAAATGAGTAACTTACCGACTCATTGCGGTTTAAGTTGTTCAATAAGGTTCCATTTAATTTAAAATTGAGCCTACTAATTATAGCTTATTATATTGATGATGAAAACAATACAGTTTGTGCTGATTGCTTACACAATGCTTAGAAAGTGAATGCTTAGTCAAAAGTAATCATGCTTTTAACAAAGGCACCAAAAGTACAAACACATTTTCTGCTTTGCACTTTATTTGCAATTCTGCAATACATTTTGCAATTCTGCAAACAAAACACTATGGTGCACACTGTTTTTTAATTAGACACTTCGTTCAAGAATGAAATCTCTTCCAGTCATTGGGAAAACACTTCAAACTGCAAAACATACTCAAAATTGGCAAAACACACACACACACACACACACAAAAACACAGTAATTGAACACCAGCTAGTCTGAGCCTAAGCACTACGGGGTCTGAGCCTAAGCACTTCGGGGCTAAGCCGAAGGCATTAACTCCAGCGGGGACTTGGTCTGACATTGTACGCCGCAGAGGCAAATCCAGCAAGAAATCAAAAGGAGCACCAACCCTCAATCCACCCCCTGAACTCTCACTGCAAAACGGGTACGATCCACTGACACGGAACGAAATGTGTGTAAATTAACCTAGGGAAACTAACCACAACACTAGCATTAAGTCTAACCAAAATCCAAGAAATTGCTCTAAAACCACTGATAGGATGAGGGAAAGAAGAAACTTTGCTAACTCGACATTTGATGAACCAGATACTACTTTGATTGGGGATGATATAATCAAGCATATCAGAATGGCAAAGACTGAAAACCTAACCATGGCTGACACATCATTCAGAGAGCTAACAGAAATGTTGCCAGTCATTACATCCAAGCAACATGCAAATTATTATCCACACTGGGTCTTTTGACATTCTACGAAGTAAAACTGGCTCTGAGATCCTGAAAATGATTTTTTAATGCTACTGGACAAAATAAACAACTTTCAACAACATGTTTTCATCTCAGGCCCCATTCCAACCTTGGGGAAATGAATTGAATCTTTTAGCAGACTCCTTGGGCTGAATACGTGGCTGACATTGGCATGCCTCAACCACGGGATTAAGTTTTTTGACAATTTCAATATCTTTTGTAACTGTAAAGACCACATTAGACCAGATGGGGTTCATCCATACATCATGGGATGCCGGCTGCTTGGTGCCAACATACGTCACGCTCTTGGAATGCCATTTCCAAACAAGATAAGCATGAAGGACAGTACTCATAGGCAGAGTATCCACCCCCCCTCTCCTGACCCTCTTACTAAAATCACCCATTGCTTTCAGATGTTGTCCTTGTCCCAAACGGGGGCACAACAACTCCCATCCCCCCCTCTACCACACTCACCCCCCCCCACCACACTCTCCAATCAGGGAGCTAGTTACCCAAAGAGAGCACAGCTCATCTTTCCCTATGTCCCTCTCCTCTGTTAACTGTAACACGTCAACCTACTAGTCCAGGAAACCCTATTACATCTATTAAGCTGGCTTTACTTAATATCAGATCTCTCGCCAACAAAATCATTCTTCGTTATTGACATTATAATATCCTACAACCTAGATTTTATGTTTCTCACTGAAACGTGGCTAACAGAAAATTGTAGTGCTACTGTTCTTAACGAGACAGCACCCGAAAATTATATGAATACGTGTTGAAATGGTAGGAAAGGAGGAGTGGCTGCCCTATTCAAAGATACATTCCAGTACAAAGAAAATACACTTGGTAACTTTATTTCTTTTGAATACCTCTGTTTTACATTGAATGGTGCCCCCCTTAGATTTTAACCATTTACAGACCTCCACGATATTCTGCAAATTTTATTCATGATTTTGCTGAACTACTCTCTGTTATATCAGTTGATTATAACTGGTTCATTATTACAGGAGATTTTAACATCCACATACACATTTGATCCCCTGCTGATTTTGTACATTTGCCCACTGACAAAGAAATGATCAGTCTATAATTTTAATGGTAGGTTTATTTGAACAGTGAGAGACTGAATAACAAAACAAAAAAATCCAGAAAAACGCATGTCAAAAATGTTATAAATTGATTTGCATTTTAATGAGTGAAATAAGTATTTGATCCCCTCTCAATCAGAAAGATTTCTGGCTCCCAGGTGTGTTTTATACAGGTAACGAGCTGAGATTAGGAGCACACTCTTAAAAGGAGTGCTCCTAATCTCAGCTTGTTACCTGTATGAAAGACACCTGTCCACAGAAGCAATCAATCAATCAGATTCCAAACTCTCCACCATGGCCAAGACCAAAGAGCTGTCCAAGGATGTCAGGGACAAGACTGTAGACCTGCACAAGGCTGGAATGGGCTACAAGACCATCGCCAAGCAGCTTGGTGAGAAGGTGACAACAGTTGGTGCGATTATTCGCAAATGAAAGAAACACAAAAGAACTGTCAATCTTCCTTGGTCTGGGGCTCCATGCAAGATCTCTCCTTGTGGAGTTGCAGTGATCATGAGAACGGTGAGGAATCAGCCCAGAACTACATGGGAGGATCTTGTCAATGATCTCAAGGCAGCTGGGACCATAGTCACCAAGAAAACAATTGGTAACACACTAGGAATGAAGGAATGAAATCCTGCAGTGCCCGCAAGTTCCCCCTGCTCAAGAAAGCACATGTACAGGCCCGTTTGAAGTTTGCCAATGAACATCTGAATGATTCAGAGGAGAACTGGGTGAAAGTGTTGTGGTCAGATGAGACCAAAATCGAGCTCTTTGGCATCAACACAATTCACCGTGTTTGGAGGAGGAGGAATGCTGCCTATGACCCCAAGAACACCATCCCCACCGTCAAACATGTACAGTATCTCACAAAAGTGAGTACACCCCTCACATTTTTGCAAATATTTGATTATATCTTTTCATGTGACAACACTGAAGAAATGACACTTTGCTACAATGTAAAGTAGTGAGTGTACAGCCTGTATAACAGTGTAAATTTGCTGTCCCCTCAAAATAACTCAACACACAGCCATTAATGTCTAAACCGCTGGCAACAAAAATGAGTACACCCCTAAGTGAAAATGTCCAAATTGGGCCCAAAGTGTCAATAGTTTGTGTGGCCACCATTATTTTCCAGCACTGCCTTAACCCTCTTGGGCATGGAGTTCACCAGAGCTTCACAGGTTGCCTCTGGAGTCCTCTTCCACTTCTCCATGACGACATCACGGAGCTGGTGGATGTTAGAGACCTTGCGCTCCTCCACCATCCATTTCAGGATGCCCCACAGATGCTCAATAGGGTTTAGGTCTGGAGACATGCTTGGCCAGTCCATCACCTTTACCCTTAGCTTCTTTAGCAAGGCAGTGGTCGTCTTGGAGGTGTGTTTGGGGTCATTATCATGTTGGAATACTGCCCTGCGGCCCAGTCTCCGAAGGGAGGGGATCATGCTCTGCTTCAGTATGTCACAGTACATGTTGGCATTCATGGTTCCTTCAATGAACTGTTGCTCCCCAGTGCCGGCAGCACTCATGCAGCCCCAGACCATGACACTCTCACCACCATGCTTGACTGTAGGCAAGACACACTTGTCTTGTCCTCACCTGGTTGCTGTCACACACGCTTGACACCATCTGAACCAAATAAGTTTATCTTGGTCTCATCAGACCACAGGACATGGTTCCAGTAATCCATGTCCTTAGTCTGCTTGTCTTCAGCAAACTGTTTGCTGGCTTTCTTGTGCATCATCTTTAAAAGAGTATTCCTTCTGGGACGACTGCCATGCAGACCAATTTGATGCAGTGTGCGGCGTATGGTCTGAGCACTGACAGGCTGACCCCCCACCCCTTCAACCTCTGCAGCAATGCTGGCAGCACTCATACGTCTATTTCCCAAAGACAACCTCTGGACATGACGCTGAGCACATGCACTCAAATTCTTTGGTCAACCATGGCGAGGCCTGTTCTGAGTGGAACCTGTCCTGTTAAACCGCTGTATGGTCTTGGCCACCGTGCTGCAGCTCAGTTTCAGGGTCTTGGCAATCTTCTTATAGCCTAGGCCATCTTTATGTAGAGCAACAATTCTTTTTTTCAGATCCTCAGACAGTTCTTTGCCATGAGGTGCCATGTTGAACTTCCAGTGACCAGTATGAGGGAGTGTGAGAGCGGTAACACCAAATTTAACAAACCTGCTCCCCATTCACACCTGAGACCTTGTAACACTAACGAGTCACATGACACCGGGAAGGGAAAATGGCTAATTGGGCCCAATTTGGACATTTTCACTTAGGGGTGTACTCACTTCTGTTGCCAGCGGTTTAGACATTAATGGCTGTGTGTTGAGTTATTTTGAGGGGACAGCAAATTTACACTGTTATACAAGCTGTACACTCACTACTTTATATTGTAGCAAAGTGTTATTTCTTCAGTGTTGTCACATGAAAAGATATAATCAAATATTTGCAAAAATGTGAGGGGTGTACTCACTTTTGTGAGATACTGTAGGTGGAAACATTATGCTTTGGGGTGTTTTTCTGCTAAGGGGACAGGACAACTTCACCACATCAAAGGGACGATGGACGGGGCCATGTACCGTCAAATCTTGGGTGAAAACCTCCTTCCCTCAGCCAGGGCATTGAAAATGGGTTGTGGATGGGTATTCCAGCATGACAATGACTCAAAACACATGGCCAAGGCAACAAAGGAGTGGCTCAAGAAGAAGCACATTAGGGTCCTGGAGTGGCCTAGCCAGTCTCCAGACCTTAATCCCATAGAAAATCTGTTTCTGTTAAGAAAAGGTACATTAATGAGAGTACCAATGCTCAGTTTATGGAAGCCATAGCTATCTCTCCAACAATAAGTGCTGAGTCAGTTGGTGTATCATTTTAATGCCAAAATATTGACTGTGTTACAGCTTTTATGGCTTCCTGTGTTTTTATCCCGTTTGTATTCTATTTCTATTTTCTTATTCTATGTTTTATTATTATAATGTTGTTTTGATGTTTTAATTTGAGTATTTGTTTTTATGCTATTGTATTTTTATATTTTTTTCTTTGTAAAGCACATTGAATTGCTTCTATGTATGAACTGTGCTATATAAATAAACTTGCTTTCTTGCTACAAATTGACCACAGGTAAGCTCACCTCTTTTGTGAGAACTTTGCAAACATGGAGGCAGCGAGAGGAAGACGAAGAGAGAGAAAAAGAGGAGGCGTAGGGGGAGGATGAGGACAAGAACAAAGGGGACCAGGCAATAGACGGAGACATATTTCTGTATATTAGGGCCACGACGTTAGGGCCACTTTGGTGAACCATATCGTAAATCATGGTTTGACGATAAGGGAGGCAGAGAGTCCAGCCAAACCTGAGTTGCTACACAGTAGAATCCATAATATGGACATTTAGACTGGACAACAGGTACAGTGGATATAAAAAGTCTATACACCCCTGTTAAAATGCCAGGTTTTTGTGATGTAAAAGAATGAGACAAAGATAAATCATGTCAGAACTTTTTCCTCTTTTAATGTGACCTATAATTTAAACAATTCAATTGAAAAACAAACTGAAATCTTCGAGGGGGAAAAATGAAAAATAAAAACCTTACAATAACCTGGTTAAATACATTTTTGAAATGTATTTTATTAGTATTTGACATTTTATTTCACTGTTGAGGATATTTCAACACTGATTAATCTGTGTTTAAACTCTTGTCCTTTGATGTCTTTGGCTGTTTTTACTTCAAATGCTAGCTACAGAGCAACGCACCTTTAAAGGTCTTGGGCCTTTTAGAATTGCATGAATGTATACGACAGAACATCCGTTTATCTGTACATAGGAAGTCACGTTCAGTCAAAGCGCGACAGTAATCAGCCAATGGGCTCACAGTACTGTGTTGTGTAATCTGGATTGCGATGTTTATAAAGTAGAGGACGACCGGAAGTTTCTTTGAGATCAAGTTTGTAAGATCGAGTTTGTAAAATTGAGTTTGTAAGATCGATTGACCATGTTGCATCAGACAACTCTGCTGCGTTGTTTTTAATGCGTTGCTTCTCTTTCTCCCTTGATTTTCGACCGAGTACGTTTTTACTTAGGTAACCACTACAAGACTTGAAGAATGAGCACTTATACTAGTAGGGTGAAGTAGAGTGAAGCTGATTCTGGTTGGCTGATCTTGAGTCAGTTTTGTATTTTCCTCGCTAAGGGACTAATCGTTTTTTATGACATGGTGTATCCAGAGGATAAAGCCCTCTGAAAATATGAAAATGTTTTACCCTCACTCAAGCAAAATATATTTTCACATCATTCTCCCCGAGCCTTCGGAAAAAAAACATTCAAAATGCAGATTAAAAAGTTGATTTAGTGCATTTGGCAAACACTCAATGAACACGCAATAGCAGTCAATACTATGCAAACTGTACAAACAACTGACCTAATAAAAGTGGAAATAGAACCTGTTTTGAGCATGATTTGTCTGTGAGGAGCAAGGCTGTGGGGACCTTCCTATAGTATTCATCTACAATGAAGCCAATGACCCGATGTACATGTTCTGCACGGAGTTGTGACACTTTTGCTGTTCCCTTGTACTATTCTTTCTCGTCCTCTTCCACTATGCGAAGCAATATGTTTTTCATTGACGCGGTGCTGTTGTTGAGAACAAGCCGTGTCTCTGATAATCATCTGTATATTAAAACAGGTATTTGCCATAAACGGCGTTCAGGATGCAATCCTGAAACCATTCCCTTTCTACATGACATTGGAAAAAGGAGCAAAATAACTTGGTGGAGTACTGATGGTCTAACCATCCACATGGACTGTTCTCTACATTCATACTGATATTCTAACCATCCACATGGAGTGTTCTCTACATTCATACTGATATTCTAACCATCCACATGGACTGTTCTTTACATTCATACTGATAGTCTAACCATCCACATGGACTGTTCTTTACATTCATACTGATAGTCTAACCATCCACATGGACTGTTCTTTACATTAATACTGATATTCTAACCATCCACATGGACTGTTCTTTACATTAATACTGATATTCTAACCATCCACATGGACTGTTCTCTATATTCATACTGATAGTCTAACCATCCAAATGGACTGTTCTCTACATTCAGTAGCAGCAACTCCTCTAACACACAGTTCGTTCCACTCAATTTTTCCCCCAAAGGGACACCTCCCTTCGACTCTGAAAGTCCATTGAATATTTCAATACAATCTACAGCAAACAGAGACTGCAGAGAAAATCTTAAATTCTTGAGTATAGAACTTAGTTCACGATGGGTGTCTTTCCGTAATTCTGTGATACCGTGAAGGTTGTTGTTTTTTAGCTTTTTCAAGGTTTTTTTCCACTATCACCTACAGTATATTGCACTATATCCATGCTTTGTATGTGCCAAGCACAAAGAGGGACTGATCGAATGGCCAATAGAAAGTTGACGTAGAAATAAGGTATGTTCTGCCAGTCAATTCGTAAATTCCAAAATTCTGATAGATAGGCTACTGACATGTAATCAATTATAAAATTAAATGACCCTCCCTTGGACTTGGTCTTGGACTCCCAAGACTGAAATTAAAAAAGCATCCCCCATTTCCCTCCTTGTCTCATGTTAAATTCCAATCTCTCCCTAATGCTTAAGGTTAGGATTTAAGATGGGTAAGATGATCTTGGATCTTTACCTAGGGAAACCTTCAATCTGGAGCACCTTATTTTCACTGAACCAACATCAATAAGGAACACAGATGGTAACAGGTAATTATGTAGGTACTAATCTGTGTCATCACTGATTCACCCGTTTCAGCCGTTTCCTCAAACACACACACACACACACACAGGTTCACACTGTTTGAGATTGATTTCACTGACCCCTGAGTTTTCACTGAAGGGTTCAATTTGGGTTAAATCGTTGACACCTACCAGGTCATCCACAGATGTAATTACAAAATTCCCAGTTTGGAGAAAAAGGCTCTAGTCTCCATCTGCAAACAGCAAGCAGGATTGATGGCTGCACTGTCAGAAAGCCAATGTACACTATTTCACTAGGGGGCACAATTAAGCATCATTATGGTGGTGCTTTGCCTGGAGTACTGCTGAGATGAGGGATATTATTTTGCTGTGGGGTGGATCCGTGCCACAGTCAATTTAAAAACCTATTAATGGGATGGATCACAGAAAAAGAATGATTAGGAAGTGTATTTTTCCTTGCCTGTCTATTGTCATTTATGCTTCCTCTTCTCACAATACTAACTGCCTTTCCAAACTGGTATAATTGATTGAGTGATTTCCTTTTGACTATTTTAAAATCATTCCACAACAAATGTGGATAAAATCTATTTAAAAATGTGGATATTACAAATAGTTAACTTGCATCCTTTGTGGTCCTCTTGAAACATCAAACAATTTGAACTTTCACAGCTGAACGCTGAATTGCAGTAGCAGGAGCGTAGGTTTGATTTCAAATGTGAGGGGGACAATATTTTTTGCACATGCCCATGGTTTTGGAATGGGATGACCAACAAGCTCATATAGGTGTGATGGTCGAGGATCTATATACTTTTGGCCATATGGTGTATGTGCAGTGGTGGACACAACATCTTTTTGATTCAGCTAGAATAAACATGAAAAATACTGCCTTCAGCCATTTCATTTAATATTACTCAGTTAAGATATTGTCTGTAATGTGTGCTTTTAGTGAAGACCTACTACACAGACATCTGTATTTCAATGTGTGTGGCTGATATAATGTGATCTACATATACATTTTGCCAGTACTGTACCTGAATTTCACAACCTCACCTCCCAAGCTCCACCACAACCCTCTGGCATGACTACACTAGTTGACTCAACATCCTTCTGGTTCTGCTAATAAATATGAACATTCAAGATATGGGCTACACATTACAACATAAATCATTTTGTATAAGTTATCCGCTTTTATAGACTACTGCTATGCATCCACATTTCACCTCAGCTCCATGGTTGTCCTTTCCTCCCTGGCTGTCTAATCCTACTGTGACTGGGACCCCCATCTGATCCCCGTCTGATCCTGCTTAAATGCAGTACAGAATGTAATAATAATAACGATAATTTATTCAAATTCTATAGTGCTTTTCATTGTAGAAAATAATCACAAAGCGCTTGAAAAAGTAAAAAAAAGTAAAATGACTACAATACAGTAGGCCTTGACTAGAACTTTCTGACAAAGCTGAAGGTTTTCAGTAGTTAGAATGACCATCAAGAGGAACATGGCTTGAGCAGAGTGAGGACGAATGTGTTCAATATGATATTAACAGCTTGCTCTACATTGACACCTGTAGAACCTGATGGCAATGTTTGATCTATAAGATCCACATTAGGTTGAAATGTCAAAAGCAGCTACCTGTGTAGGGAACTACATGTAACGTTAGCTAACTTTTCAAGAGATGACCTATTAAACAGTTTAGTTAGCTTGCTATATTTTCTAATGTCTCATAGCTAGCTAGCTGTAGCACTTACTTTGTCTTTGAATAGAAAATACGCCCATATGTTTAACTTGGGGATGTCACAATACCAGAAATTTTGTAGTCGATACCAATACCAGTGAAATTCCACGATTCTCAATACCCAATTCGATACCACAAAAAAAACATAAAAACAAAACAATCAATCCCATGTACTTGAACATACACTCCTTTAATAAAAACATTTGAACATGTGAGTTTTTGTCATATTTCCTGTGCCTCTGAAAAGTTTCTGATATTGGTTGGCTGTGTATGTGTTTGCTGACTTTGCTCCTGCCTCTCCTTGTCGACATCCTCCTCTGGCTGATACTGTGAAAGGAAAATTATGAGATTTCAGGTATAGCACAATAACTGTAAAAAAAACAGCAGAGGCTACACACACACACAGGGGTGGGTAGAGTACTGAAAATATGTACTCAAGTAAAAGTACTGTTACTCGTCCTAAAATGTACTCAAGTAAATGTTGAAGTACCACCTGAAAAAACTACTCAAGTTAGAGTACTTGGTCAAAAAAGTACTTGAGTACTAGTTACATATTTTGTTCAAGACATTATAACGCCATAGTAACAACAAGGAAAAATGATTTTAAAAAGTACAAACGCAAACTGCATTTTTAATGTTTGAATAGGCATTTGTTTTCCAGAGCCCATAGCAATGCAGAACAGAAAAACAAAATAAATTGCAAACGTAAATAATACTGTATTTCTATTGTTAATCTGTGTTGCAAATAAGATTCTCGCTAATTAAGGCCATCGTATGTTACTGGTAAAAAAAAATATATTGTGTAGTAAAGCTCAGTACATCTTGTCAATCAAATATTTGTTTTAGTAAGTAAGGTCTTGGGTGGAATTACTGACTGCATTGCAACTAAGCCACCTGGTTAGCAGCAATTGCTTTCAACTAAAATCTAGCTAGCTAGATTGGCTGCTAACTGAAGTGCATTACTAAATAATAAAGTTCAAGTCAAGCCCAATGAACCACTCATACAAATATACTAATAAGTTGTAGTGTTATTATATATTGTAGGTTAGCTAGAATATTACACTGTCATTAGGATATATTACATGTCGTTATACTGTATTTGTACTTGTTCAATGACAAAAAAGTTGAATCTAAAAAAAAGATAGCTATAATAATAGGATTTAGCTGGCTAAGTAGCGCGAGCCGGTTCGCTAACCTTACCTCTATGTGCTTGCGGAGCTATGATGATGAGTTTTTGAAAGCATTAGATGGTTGCGTCTTTGGGAATAAAAAGACAACATTTCATGATGACTGTGTTGCCTATTTTAAATTTAAATCGAAACATGTTGTGCAACTGTGGCCAGGGATTGGAATTTCCCTCGTCAACGTCCTCCAATTGACAACTTTCCTTGTTGGTGTCTGTCATTTAATTAACGACGTCTGTGTTCGCACTCCGATGCAGATTTAAAGGAGCGGGAGGGAACACCCAAACTCAAATCACGAAATGAAAAAACTCAAACGACTGACGACAAAATTGTTACGAAGGAGTAGATGACATGTAGCGGATTAAAGATTACGATTTATTTTTTTTAAATACTTGAGGAAGAGTAAAGAGTACAGCCCCCAGAAAGTAACTAGATAAGTACTCTTTCCTCTGAAACTGTACTCTTTTACTCATTTGCGTTACTTGTAACGCGTTACTACCCACCCGTGCACACACCTCTACTCAGAGTGCAAGCAGTAGTTTAAATTTACTGACATGGTGACAGACCATTAGTCCAGAAATATTTATTTAAAACACTAACGTTTTATTTTGATGACAGACTGAACGGTAAGGACGGTAGCCTACTGCTACGAGCTATGGTGATAGCCTTTAGTGTTTAGCCATTGCAAATGTCATATGGGACGTAGTTGGGAAGGCTACACAGCAATGCCAGCTGTCTCAAACAAAAATAATGGTAACCTGTATTTCAGGATAAGGATATAACAACGATAACACTTTCGATAACATGAAACATGAAACCTCAATGTAAATGTAGATATTCTCTTTTACATAGTTATTTGATAATTCATATGAAACCTCCATAATAGGTATTTGCTTTCAGAAAATTACATTCACATTGTATGAAATTACTTCCCAAGTGAAGTCCAATTTACTTGACTTCTCAATTGTAGATTCTGAATTTCACAGAATCTGACATATTTCCTATGCATATTGCATGAGTTGCATCTCCCTCTGACAGTTTACAGATTACTTCTGTCCTATACAATCTTAAACATATGTGTTGTTACAGGTCAGTACATCAAGGAACATCCTGTCCCCCCCATGAAACATTGGTGGTATGCCCACTTTACTGGAAACCGCAGAGGAGACAGTGATGGTTCTCTTTGCCTTGAAGTAGAATGATCATTTATTACTACAGTTTGAGAATAGTTTGCAGTGAGCCTCCTTTCCTGTTTAATTCGCATTGGATGCAATGAGTTGTGCATAGGCAGGCACCGCCTTGAAATGCAAGTTTTTCCACTGGCTCGCCATTTTTGTTGAGCTGAGTCACCTACCTCAATATTTTAGTCGGCAGTCACTGTATTGAACCAGCTCGAGTATTTTCCTGTGGTGTTCTCTAGTCTGAATGATATCCCAGTGCTAAACAGGCTGCCAACAAAGCACCACGCTTCAGGACCAAATCTAAAGGCAGCGAAGGCAGTCACTGATATATTGCTTCTTCTTACCAAACAGCTACCAACTAGGTGCTGCAAACACAATCGTGCAAAATGCTTCCAAAAAAGCAAAATAAAAATGAGGGGGAAACTACTGGATTCATGTGAAAGCAATTTTTTTGTTATTATGAAGCAGATCAACTATCTGTAATGGTACTCCTCTGACCTAGCAATACAAAGTTACACTTGATCAATTGTGGAGTAATTGACTATTGTGCTTTGAGGTCTTCATGTGTGGCTACACAGTTGGCATAGTGTCATGTTTCACATTTTAGCAAGGCAAAGAATGAGGGAAGTTGATGGTAAGCTAGCTAGCTAGAACACCTGTAATAAGTGTTGTTGTCCCTACATTTTAGGCATTGAGTTATGTTAATATTCTGGTGAGAGGAGTAGCATGTTAGTGAGGACACTGGCACTACTTTTCATATCCTTGCTAACTTTCTCCATGGCGTTAAACCAACTCTGGGAAAAAACATGCTTGACCTAAAACACTTGCTATTAGCACTTACTATAAACTAGCTGACTTTTGCTCTGGGACCAAATCATTTTATTGTTTTGGGAATGTATTGAATAAATGTACATAATATATTGAATAAAGAAAACATTGAGCCTACACTGTTGGATTCTGGTCAATATGGATGTGTGTCGACTGCACTCCAATGTGGATCAATAGTCAACAATCAATGTGCAGCGCACACAATACAGTTGGCCCATATCATAAACCAGATGAAAAATGTGATGTTTCATATTTTTTTTGCACACACATTCTTTCTAAAATAAAAAAAGTATCAGTAATCTGATTGCAATATTTTTACTGGTAATATAATAGATTAATTGACATTTGTTTGTACTCTCCAACCTTGAGGATGATTATATGGGCTCGTGTGTCATTGAGCTTTTTATTATTTCCCTTTTGGCTTCCCCTTGGCTGCACAGGAGTTTTATTAGTGCTGATGCTAAGTGTATGTTTATGGCTTTGTACTCTTATCTTTCTGTCCACTGCACTCCCCCACTCTCTCTCGCTGTCTCTTCCTGGGATTCAATACAATCTGTGTAATACTGTACAACTGTGAGGAAAAAGCCCATTGTCGGTTGTGTAGGGCATTGCTCTGTAACACACTTTGTTTTAACTCCCGGCCTCTGTCTTGTGTGCTCTGTCAAACACATTTTATTGTTCCCCCTCCCTTTACCTGTCTAAATTTTCCCCTCGCTTTTCTCTCTGCCCTTGGCTTCTCCTGACCCTTTCGTAACTTTTCCTAAGCTGTCTGCATATTTCCACATGTTAAAAAAACGGTTCTGCGCAACTCCTACAAAGATACGTCTGTTACAGTACTCATATACATTTTTTATAACTACATTATTTTTCATCTGCCAGCTCACAGCCTCTCTGCTCAACCTTTGTTTTATATCTTATTGGATTCAATCTCCTTAACAATCCTTGCATGTCCCCGGATAATATTTGTAGCAACTCTTCTTTAGTCTAGGTAGATTGGATTCCCCTATTTGTGTATGCTGACCTTTGTCTCATCCAAGACTCTCCACTATTGGCCCCCCAACTAACCAACTAAGGGAATGAGACTTTGTGTAATGTCTGTCCTCTCTTTGTCTTTCCTCTACTTCAGGCCTGGCTCACTGAGATCCATGAGTACGCCCAGCAGGATGCAGTCCTGATGCTGCTGGGAAACAAGGTGAGGTTTCTGAATCCAGACAAACAGTCACCTGCAGACAGTAGATAGCAACCTAGACACAACAACACAGAGACGGGACAGACAAGACCGGACAGACAAGACACCATTAAAACACACAGATACAACAAAAACTAGCAGACACAGCCCCAGCTCTATCCAAGAGATGGCATTGTTTTGCATGTGACTTTGCGAATTACGGGCCAAATGTTCCCTACTAGTCTTTGACAATTTAAAAGGTGCTCTTAAGTGTGATGTCGAGACCTTTTTCAAATAACCAATAATGAAAAACCCAAACTCCAGAAAGCATCACAGTCCTTCCCAACAGATCCTAATATATGGTAACATCGGGTAAGATCCTCCTCTCTCTAATTATTTAAATAAAAAAACACAAACTGACATTTTTTTTTAAATCTGTCCACCACTAGACTTGAGAAACGAAAAATATACTTTGGTTCTTCAAGATATTGTAAGTAATTCTATTAAATAGATTTTGTAGTAAGTAGATCAATTGTTGTGTTTTTTAAAACATCAAAATAGACAAAAAAATGTAGGGAAGCTTTAAAACATGCATTCAATTGTTTATAGAGAAATGTTTCTAGTTTTTGAGTAGTTATATGCTAGGTTTATATGTTGGATATGCCACCCCAAATTGAGCGAGACTTCCGATGGTTGATCATTTGTTTCTAGCTGTAGTTTAGGCATAGGCTAGCCCAGTTTCCCAAGCCAAAAAAGAAGTACACTTTTGTGTATTATTTTGAAACCACTTAATTCAGCACAATAAATATTCTTAAAATACTAAAAATGTGTCTACGATGAGGTTGGCCCCACCACAGTTAAAAATATCACAAATAGCCAACAGTATTACAAACTAATAAAAAACATTTGGTCATGCATCTAAAGACTGCTGTTTTTACAATCTGTCTACTGTAGCCGTTCATTTTCCTTTATCATTTTTTATGCCTGAGCATGGCAATCTACACATAGTTTCTTTTCCAAACTTTGCATTTTTTGTGTCAGCAATTAGACATTAATCTTAGGGGGATCTCTTCTCTGAGTTACCTTACTTGTTATGTCTATCAGCAAAGGATTACTTTGGTGGTAAAGATTTACTTTTATCATCTCTGTCAATCTCTCTCCCCAGGCTGATGCCACGCAGGAGAGGGTTGTGAAGAGAGAGGATGGTGAGAGGCTAGCCAAGGTAAACTTTAAAGAAATGAGTTGCCTTGTTACTGAGGAAAGATGCTGACAGTCACAATCAACTGTTACAATAATAAACTCTCTCTCTCACACACACACACACACACACACACACACACACACACACACACACACTTGCTTCTCGTTTGCTGTTTTCCTGTTTGACTCGTTCCATTCATCAAATTGTTAATGATTTTCAAGTTAAATAGTAATAAGAACACAGGTTTACTACTTCAACTAGAAAATGTAAGTACTAGGTGTACACTGTCCTACAGTAGGGTGATGGATCGTTGTCCTATTTAGATATTACCTAAAAGCTGTTTCACAATTCTTCAGGGTGGATTTCTACCCTTTTTGCCGGACCGCGTAAGCAGAGCCGGCCAAGAAGAGCAAATGTCTCTTACTGAGTGAGTGAGTGAGTGAGTGAGTCACTGACTGACTGACTGACTACCCCTTGTTAAATAGCGTAGTGGTTAGAGAAGTGGACTTGTGAACTATAGGTCCCGAGTTTGTATCTCCTTGCAGGCGAAGCGAAGTACACATTATGAATTATTCCATATAGACGAAAACTTTGCTGGCTAAAACCATGAGTATCTACATTATAGTAAGCCTGAAATAATACAGTTTACTGTTATATTGCAACTGGTTCTGGTGGATTTTCGAAGTACGCATCCGTGCATGCGTTTTGGATCAGGATAGACAAACACATTTGCTGGCTTAACATGCAGTAGTTACGTTATAGTAAGCCTTAACTGAAACTGTATACGGTTATATTGCGACTGTTTCTGGCATGGAAAAGTTCATCTTCAGTCTCGCTAGCAATTGTTCAATTCTTATGATTATTCCTAGGAAGTTAGTAGATACTAGTAAGCTTATTATTGGCTAATAAACTGTTAAAATGGCCAGTGGCAAAAGCAATACAGTTCATAGATGCTATGGTGGAGGTAAACTTAATAAGAAACGTTAGTCAATTTAACACAATCCCCAATGGAGTCTAGCGACTACTGAAACGTGTAATGCCGTGGCATAATGGTTAAAGGTAGTGCCTCTCATATGGAAGACCTAAGTTTGAATCTATTGAGAGCAACGACATTTATTAATTATTTCTGGTAGATTCCACGATTCTCTCGTCTTTTCACTTGATGAAAAAGTTAGTTATCATCGCTTTTATTGATAGTTATTGTATAAATGTCATTCACGAATGAAAGAAAAAAGTATGTTGTTTTGCCATGAAAGAAAAAAATACGTTCTTATGCCATGAAATGAAATAGCTTTGGCAGACTCGCTAGCAATTGCTCAATTCTTATGACTATTCCAGTAAGTTAGTAGATATCGGTAAAGCTTATTACTGGCTAATACGTTGTTGAAACGGCCAGTGGTAAACACCATGCATAGACGCTATTTGTGGTGGAGGTAAACTTAGTAAGAAACGTTAGTCAGTTTAACTGTATCAATGTCATTCATGAATGGCCAATTAACTATTAAAACAGCCAGTGGCAAAAGAGAATTTGTTCAGTATAGAGACAAGAGGCTATACTGACACCCAGCAAATGTACAGCTCCATGGTGTAGTGGTTAACAGCACAGCCTTTCACGTGGGCGACCTGGGTTTGAATCTTGAGATGGCAACACTTTCTATTGCGGGCCGGCTGAACTAGGCTTGCCTGGTTTCTTGTTTTCTACTCTTTTTTCTTACTTTATATATTGAAAATGAAAAATATGAAAAAAAGAGTATGAATGCAGTGGGGGGGTGGGGTCACATTTAGTTTAACTCAATTTCACAACAGTGCACTCTTAGGTTGAATCCAGACTCACTGAACATTGCCTAAAAATTACTAACTAATTTAAAGCCTAAAATCAAGACTAGACATAGAAATTAAAGGCTTGAAAGGCATCATATGTGAATTCTTGCTTGCAACCTTTTTGACAGCAGACCGACACTTCCAAGTGTCGGGGAGACCAAGAATGCCGCATTAGTTGTTGGGGGGGGGTGACATTGAAATGGTTGCAGCTGTAGTGTTTGGGGATCTGCTGTAAAATCAGCAGGATGAGGAGCAAACAGAGATGAAAGCGCAAAATAAGATCTGACCATGCCTATATTTCCACTAGTATTAAAACCCAGTCAAGATGCTGCTACTAAAAGCATAAACCCAGAGCTAACTATTTCCTATGAGAGAGAAACTCATTATTAGCTGAGTCAATACTGTGGTGCTGGCTGTTGAGACAAAGTCCCCACTCACACAATTCCTAAGGTATTCTTTGTATCATACTTTAGCTTGCATTTTGAGATGTCCTCTGTGGGATTAGGGTAAACAAAACAATTTTTCTCATTTATAATGTTTTCAAATGAAGGTACATTTCCAGCAGCAGGACCCAACTCCTCAGGATAGATGTGTTGTAGTTATGTTAATGTGCTTCATTTCCCTGCGGGACTCTGTTGCTGTGACTTCTGGGTGGTGATGGTGAATGTTAAAATTTGTTTATGCGCATTATAATGTTTTGGTCATTAGTAGGTGAGTTACAGTTGTGCTTAAAATACAAATATGATTTGTTACAGTTTTTCCAGCATAAAAATGTTCTGAAAAAAGTTACCTAGTCCCAGACCACATGCTTTTGCTTGGAACAGTACACGTTGTGTTACCCACCCAAAACGTGGATCAACAGTGGCTCTAAAAAGCATTCACCCCCTGGACTTTTCTACATTTCATTGTGTTATACTGTGTTGTGTTATAAATCAAAAGGGATTCAATCAGGAGTGTTTGCCAATGATCACCAAAAAGTCCATAACGTCAGAGTAAAAAATAAATTGTTCTAAATGAATTCCAAATACAAAACAAAAAATAACCGATTGCAGTGTTTCGGAGTCTGGTGTAGCAGATTCAGAGACCACACATCCCATGGTGACGGGGGGGTCGAGGCCCGGCTCGGCTGACTCTTTGTACCCTTCCTCATTGTCTCCCTCTTCATGCCTGTCTCCTGACCTCTGCTTCCTACTTTCCTGACATAGAATAATAAAAACAAATACATACTGTATATGTGCATTTGGGATGTAGAGTTAAAAAAGCACATTAATAGAGTGCTTCATCGCCATATCAAAGAAACTCTGTGAACCGGTATCTGTCACTGGGAGCTGACCGGCTTCAAAAGATATTGAAGTGGATGCAAGGATTGTTCATCCAGTCTGTTTTCTTACAGGAATTTGGAGTTCCCTACATGGAGACCAGTGCAAAGTCTGGCCTCAATGTGGAGTTAGCCTTCACTGCTGTGGCCAAGTGAGTTTACGTCTACACAAGTGTCCAGTATAGACATAAGCTAAACATTTATATTGAAATTGAAGTCAACCCCACCCCCATTCCTTGACATTTCCTAAAGACATAGAGAATATTTAACTCATGGGGTCAAGGTGGATTTTATGAAATTGCTTATTATATTTATTTCTTTTGGCCAGGCATGAATTAGCTGAAGGTTGAGGGATTTACTGTGTGTTAGGTCCTCCTATATAAAATACTGTTCTCTCAGTGTGTTGATTAGTGTGAAAGGTAAGCTTCTCTCATTTCCTGTCTATATCTCACTTTCTTTTTTTCTCTCACTTTCTTTATTCACACTTTCCACTTTTTTTCCATCCCTCTTCCTTCCTTTTTCTCATCTCTTACCTCATTTCTCAGAGAGCTGAAGCACAGGTCTATGAAGGAGCCCAACGAGCCCAAGTTCAAGCTCCAAGACTATGTCAACAAGGAGATGAAAAGTGCCGGGTGTGCATGTTAGAGAAGTGTGTGTGTGTGTGTGTGTGTGTGTGTGTGTGTGTCTGTGTGTGTCTGTGTGTGTCTGTGTGTGTCTGTGTATGTGTGCATGTGAGTGCGTGCTTGCACAACAAGGTGATGGGTGACATGGGCATCTCTGTGAAATTGAAACTAAATTCCTTTCTACTGTTTAAGTTAAGGATTATCGTTTAGGATAGTGTTCAATATCGGTATGCATTAGAATCTATTACGTTAGTGGTTAGGGTTAGGTATATATTCCAACTGATTAACTTGTAGGTAGCATTTACCATAGCCATATATAACATATGGACTGCACTTCAGTCAGCAAGGTTTTAGCCCCAAATCCCTTGCGCTCACCAGTTTTCCTATTGAAAGTAGATGCAGTTTAATTTCAATTTTAGGTGCCCCCTCTGCCCTTGATTTAGCTTGGCGGTATAAGTTAACAACTTTGCAGAGTTGATATCACCCACAATTCAATGCAAACTGGTCACTTGTCTAATGATTGTGGCCGCAAAGTGACAAATTTTATCAACTCAACAACATTTTTATCAGACTCAAACCATATTGTTCAAATTCCTCTTGAGGTGTCTAGCTAGTTAGCAAAATCCGTAGTGACTTTGCTGATTAAGATTTGCACTCTCTCTTGCTTGGGCAAATGCGTCCGCAAGTACACTCGGTTGTGACAATGTTAAAGGTAATTCAAGGATTAAGGGACAGCCAAGGGTCCATCTAATTTGCGTTTGGAGTGCAGCCATTCAGAGATTCTCAGTAGCGTACAGTACACATCAACAGTTGCAATGCAATGTTACACGTCATTACATTTATTAAAGTTATTATATAAAACTGAACAGAATTCCAAAGTAATGTCAGACAGAAGGTTAATAATAAAATGACCCTGCAATTGCAATGAATCCTATATCCTGTCTTTTAAGAAAAAATAAACCTCAGCAAAAAACTCTACATTTTATTTACGAGGTAATTTTCACATGTGCCAAGTCTCTAATGCAAACGTAAACAAATGCCTGTCATTGAAGTAGGCATGTCAATCTAATCTTGTGTTACATTGCACCAAATCAAATTTAATGTCATTTGGCAGAGGTATTCAACCCTCTCTTCAGAGACTAGCTGTTAAATGTCTACATAAACATAAAAAGGGCTATATTTCTGACCAGCAGATGTCACTATTGTGCACTGTGTTTAAAAGCTTCAAGCAATGAACCATTTTTCGACACAAGCCTCAAAGGTTTTAGAAAGCCTTTTCAGAAAATATCCATCACTACACAAATTTACAATTCATGGCTATTGGCTAAAGTCACCCCACTTAAGATAGACAGAGTAGTAGTCATAGAAATAAAAATACATGGCAATTATAGTTTTATCTGATGTCCCTATAGGTCCGCATCTTACATGGGATCAGTTCTGAAAGCCACTAAACACTAGTCATGGTGGTATTCTGTGCAGCAGCAACTTGCTCCACAAAAAGCACAATCGATATGAGGTAGGTTGGAATTAATTTTCGTGTTTCAGTAATATTGTGGAAAAGCAACATTTTAATATCCTTAATTTTGTATGCCGTATTTTCTGATCAATGAACAAGAAAGCTAACCATAGATGGGTATGTAAACCTATCAAAATTGTGTTTGTTTTTTATATTAAAGGTCTCAGCTACAGTAGCTTGCTACAGTAAATTGTGAATCAATGTTGCATACAATGTATGCGCAATAATAAATTTTTCATCAAATAATGTTATTACTAATTGTTCAGCAGATGGCTGTGTTGGGTAGCTTTTTCTAATTGGGTAGCTAATCCTAATTCCTGCCCTCCATTTACTACACTACCGTTAGCTTACCAAATTTAATTAGCATGCTGTAACTACATAGTTTAGTGTATTGTAACTGAAATAGTAATTTATACAATTAAATCATAATATTTATATGTATATGCAATACATACATATGCTATAATGTCAAGTCACAGTTTATTGTTATCATAGCAAAAAAGACATAATACATGTTTGTATATTTGCACTATATTTGAATTACTATTCTGTGTCTTGTATCCCTACATTAGTTACCATATACCCATTTTGCACTCTTAAATTCAAATTTAATTAAAGTCTTTCAAATGGATTTTTTGATAAATATTCTGAATAATACAGTCATTGTATGCATTATGCTATATACAGCTCCGGAAAAAATTAAGAGACCACTGCACCTTTTTCTTTCCTTTCCAAAAAGGAAAGTTTTGA
>JACXGI010002237.1:64800-76683 GCA_016801175.1 Esox masquinongy
ATATATATATATATATATATATATATATATATATATATATATATATATATATGCACACACACATTTTCTCAATGAAGCCCATTATCTACTTCAGCTGACTCTCAAGTTGATGTTTAAGTAAGTCCGCCGTACAGGTTATAGCAACTCTGCCCATTCTTCAGCAGCTTCAATTAAAATATACAATGTGTGAGCATGCTTGAGAAAACAAAGCATAATCCTAACCTTAACCCTAACCCAAGCACAGTAGGCTAATATTTAAGATAATATTTCCACATTTTGGGTATTTAAGCAGACACTGACATGTTTTTGACACATTCTAGGTAAGTTCTATGTTCAGGGACAAAAATAAATAATTTTTGAGATTCAATATAGCAACCCTTTGGTAAGTAGTCAGATGCCATAACTACTATACTAACTAATGCCTGCTTGTTGCCTTCCGATAACAAACTATTGAAGACGGTTATACATTAGTGTAATATTTAATATTTAAATTTATTGGCTGATTCAAAAGAATGGGCCGGGTTGTGTTAACCCTCAGTAGAGTTTGTTCAACATCAGCCTGTGGGGCAGCAGTGACTCCCACGCACATTTTAGGCCACCTTTGTGCTTTCTGCAAAATATCATACTATCTACCCTTTAAGTTAAGTTGAGGCTTACAGGAAACTGCGGTTTACTTTCGATTGCTGCTTAGTCAGTTCATTTGACTGTAATAGCTCTAAACTCCCCCTTTTATGTCCGATTTCAAGTCACCTATAGACGCTGATTGGCGGTGATACCTTTTACATGCATGCATGCATTTCTGTATCTGTGGCAGTGTCTGTGTGTCACACATATATGGTAAAACCCAAATGAACCTCTCCTTCCTCTACAAAAGGGTGTAGGGGGTAATTAGACCCACCAGTTCAACACTTCCAGGAAGTGTTGAACTATGCAGCCTCCAGAAGTGAGGTGGAATCTCATAAGGCACTGCGTTGTTTTTGAACTTGCACAATTTCACACAAAAGAATGAATCAGCATGTGTAATTATATGACACATGCATTTGTTTATGTATGGTTTCAAGACTTGACGCATAGCTCATACAAACAAAATACCTCCTAAATGAAGTGTTCAATTGTTAATGAGGTTTAGTTCTTGAAAATGATTGGAAGGATTACATTTTAATTTCATGGTTGTTTTATTTATTAAAAGTGGACCATGAATTGCATCATTCAAGTCACAAGTGTGTCTCCAAGTTGTTAAAGTTAATTAAACCCTTAGCCACTCTGTGAAAACCACCGTCTGAATTTCATCAGCAATACGCCACCATAATCAGGCCACATGCTGTGTAGGGCTTTATTCAGTACCCTCTGAAGGAATAATTTCTATCCATATACATTCACCTATGCTTCTCTTCACCCCTCCAACCTTCCTATTTTTCTCCAACTCCATCCACCTCTCCTGTTTTCTGGGGACCCACTGCTCTACTGGCCCACCTTATTCTGCAGCTGTGAATGTACCCCTATATCCAGCCATGTCTTTCCCCGACGTTTAGTTTGACCCTGTCAACAACTAAACTGTTCCCTATGTAACCCATAGAATGACAACTTTTCAACCCACATCTTAAATCATCCTAGAATCAACCAATCCTTTGAGCCAGAGAAGACATACATTGTCTTGGACCTCCCCCATACTGTTTAAAACATGGATTTTGCCAAATCACTGTCTCATGATCTGTCATCCCTAGCTGACCCTATCACTCCAATGACCTCCTCATGAACTTCACCATCTATTTTGCTATTCCTCTTCGATTCTAGTTCCTCCATTACTGTATGAACCTCCAGCCCTGTCCTAAATGGTCAGACTCCCAGCTGTCCGGCTTGATCCAAAGTGGTAATGACAAGAGAGAGATAAGGAAGAATTCCCAGCACAGGTCATTGTTTAAATTTATCGCTGTATGTTATATGAATGATTGTATATATCTTATTGAGTCAAAAGTCAGATCATGTCATTTATCAGAAATCACACGTACAGGCTTTTTCAGCCAACTTCAACTCACCAGCATTCTAATGTCATGCAGTGGTATTTATTTTAGAAAATAAGCATGTCCTGAAGTTCACCTTTAAGTGAATATACAGAAATATATTTTAACATGGATTTTAAGACATTGATAATGTTAGTAGTAAAAGGTATAGTGTCTTAATGTTTATCTAAATAGCCAGTGCAGAATTCCAATAAATCCAAAGTAAATAACATTTTCTAAATAGCTTATGATTAATGTTTTCTAATGTGGACCTACTCTACCTTGAAAACATAGCCTTTAAACTAGAGAGTATGTAGAGTCATGTGTAAAACATTTACAATAATGAAGAAAGTAAGCCAGTAATATTTTGCAATATCTTTATAACGACATTATTGTTTCATGTTGTCATTATGTTTATTAAGTGTCAATTTCTTTACAAGTTCAATATCTTTTTAAAATTGTTTTTTGTATTCACCTGGTGATTTAATGTTAACAGAAATTAAGACTTCATGTTGTGATGTCATTTTTATTTCAGTTCTTGGTTAAATATCTTTTCTACATGTATTTCTCAGTCTTCATATACTTTAAATGTATTTATTACCATCAACATCCATAAAAGAATAATATTAAATGTATGGTATTTACATAACTCAACTTGTCTAGATAATATATTGCTACCTTCATTAGATGTTTTACTACTTTTTAGTGTACAACAACTTTCTTTTGAAATTAAAGTTAAATACAATAAAGACTAGCCATTGTTGAGGCTCTACATACAGGCATATGTTCAAGAAAATGTGGACCTAGCTTAAAGAGCAAGCCTTAAACATAGAGAGTACATTCATTTAGAAAGAATTGTACATGAATGAAGAAAAGAAACCAGTAATACATAAAGTATATTAGCATTATCTTTACCGCATAGTTTGTTGCAGATTTTTTGTAATAAACATGTTATGTACTATATATAAAGTGACTGTCACATTTAAATGTTTACTCCTGTCGTATAATCTTCTAAAATGTTTACATGTAACTCTTTATTTATTAACCATAAATTCAGAAGGGATGCTGTTCAATTGTCTTCTTTTATCATTTATCATAATAACATGTTCACCAAGTATTTCTCAAAGATTCTTAATGTAATTTGAATTTGTTTATTATCATCTACATACATAGAAACACAATATTAAATGTACAGTATATACATAACTTAAAGTAGATGTCTAGGCAATGTATTATTACCTTCATGAGATCGTTTCCTACTTCTAAGTGTGCATTTGTGCAACAACTTTCTTAAAAAGTTAACTTTATCACTATAGTTCAGGATTTTTTCAGTGAAGCCCATTATCTACTTCAGCAGAGTCATATTAACTTGTGGATATAATTCGTATATATCTCCAACCAGTATGAATGAAGTTAGTGATAACTAGTGTTTTTGTGCTATGCTAGTTAGCATTTTCTCACAAAGCTAATTCTAATTAACTTCATACTTGACACAGAGACATACAATTGTTTCCACAAGTTAATCAGACTTGAAGAGTAGATAAGGAGCTATATTAATAAAAACCTGAACTGCCCCTTTAAATACAATAAAGATTAGAAAAAATACTTGTCATTGTTTGGCCTCTTCCTGAAAACTAATGGTTGAACATATTTTTGTCAGTGACAAAAGGATTGAAAATCTTGGAACAATCTGAATTTTGGTGTGTTCAAACCTTTGACTTTGTCTTCCTCTGCTGATAAGTAACTAAGAGAACCTGAAGGAATGATGAAACTGAAATCAACTTGGGTCATATTTTGAAATGCTTTCTTCTTTCTGTATAAATATTTTCTGGCATATTTAAAATTGTTTTTTTCACTGGAGTCTTCCATTAAGTAATTCAGAGTTCATGTTCAGTCACAGTTATAACATTCAAACAATCACAGTAGTTTCCTGTACCTGAATTGCTAGGCACAGTGTTGACATTCACAGCACAAATCCATAAATAACTACGGATGACTAATTTGCACCAAATAAACAAGGAAATATATCACTTATCAAGCCCCCTTCCTGTTCTCTTGGACCCATGTATACCTGTTTCTAACATGCATGTTTTGTCCTGATCTTGTCTGTCTACAATAATTATCAGATTGCAATGTCTTTCCATCATTTACACCCGTCAAAAGATGTGGCCGCATTGAGAATGGACAAAATCAGTACAAATAACAGAGAAACAGGTATGAACAGGTCTGTGTGTATCCTCTCTAAGGGTCTAATCCTGATTATTACCTTGTCTTGTCTGTTGACACATAAGATCTGAACACAATCTGATCACAGCACGTCTTTTAATCTTTTACACAAATGTTAGAATGTGGACACAGTCAGAGAATGTGGACAAAATCAAGTGTGGAACTATGTTAGGTATAAGCCAGGTATAAACTGGCCTTTAGAGAATGATGTTCCTTACTGTTTCTCCCCGAACTATAAAGTGTCAATCCTTGTTTTGGAGTTATAGGCTGCTAATTATTCACAAGAGACACTACAGTCCTTTCACATTCAGTGAGTTCCCACTGGCCTTGAAATGTTTTCTTCAGTCCAGTGTCAGAAGAGAATATTTTTTTCACTATCAATTTATTTTCCAGCTCAAAAGCAGCATTTTGCATAGAACCAGATCTGTTTTTGCTGTTTTGCTGACATATGAATCAGCATTTGGTAGCTATCAGGGAATCTGCAAAACTACAACAACAGATCTGGGACCACGCTATCAAAACATTTTAAAACACTAGGTTCACATCCCACCTTACTGAAAAATTCAGTTCAGGTACCACTTTTGTAAAGTTGAAGTTATCTCCACGTCAGCACCATGATTGACGAGTTACAAGAGACATTTGCAGGAAAAGTGTTTTGTGTCTGAAATGGATCCCTGGTCCCTGAAGTGGGAGCTTTATTGGGAAAAGGGTACTACTGCAAATACACACTTGAGTCCAGCATGGAAAGCCAGGTAATGTAGACGTCTTAGAGAGTGAGGTTGGTGCAAAGCTGAGTCTGGTAGATAGATGAGGCAAGGTGGATAAACGGAGTACCTGTTTCAGCATGGCCTGCACCATTGAAAGCTTTGTAGTCTACTTTGTCAGATTGCCTATAGTTTAAGGACAGATCCCAAAATGATAGGCTCTCTTTCAAACAACTGATATTATGTTGGGCACGGGAAAGCAGAGGAGTATGGCAGTAGGACAATACAGAGAACATCCCTCATGGTTATTTCTCTGGGTGATATCACACTTGGCCTATAAACTCAAGGAACTTTTGATTCTTATTACTCTCTAGACAAGCAAAGAATACTACAGTATGTCCTGTATTCATCCTGGTGATAAGTCTAGCCTCCTGTCCAAAATCCTGAATTCTTCTTCCTCTTCATCTAAGAGCGCTACAGAGCACAGAGTGGAATGTCCACTCTCAGGGCTTATGCTTAAAGTGGGCCTCCACTGATGAGAGACATTGAGACAGACAGAAAGTGTGAGAGAGAGAGAGAGAGACAATGTCAGAACACAGTGGATGAATTTACAGTATCTACCAATTTCACAACCATGAGATGAGTTTCAAATGTACTGATGAAAACTCTCCACAATGACAAATTCTTAGGTCACTATTAGTAAGCTAGACAACATGCCTAAAATGCATTAACCATAAAACAAAACCCCAAATATCATTCAACAAGGGTACATGTTGGGTTGGCCAAATCCTGGGCAGAACCATGGCAGTTACCTGCATACTCCTGGGGTACCATAGGTCGGTTGATCACGCCCTGAAATGCAGCCATCCAATCCCGCTGCTCCTCCTCGGTCTCGCAGGTAAACAGGAATTTCCTGTCAGGCGTTACTATGGTGATGCCATACTGCCAATGGTAGCCCTGGGTGGATGGGGTCAGGCCGGGGAGCACAGTGTAGCTGTTTTCCTTACTCCCAATGAACACTTCACCGCGTGCATAGGCATCCTCTCAGAGAGAAAAGAGAGTCACTGTGTCGTTTTACTATATCAATGGAAACAACAAATTCCCCAATATGTGGTAAAACCTGCAAAATTCTAATTATGGGGACACTTTAGTGTGTGTTTCTGACCTAGCTATATACTGGGGATTTCACAAACTTTGGTTAAATGACAAAAATACTTTTAATGGTAATAAATGACTTAATCAAAAAACTGGGCCAAACCGTTAAAACAAAAAAAGTTCACTTTATGGGGAGATTTTTCCTGTCCTCATTTAGAAGTATGCTTCTTTTTTTTGCTTTAAGAGTTAAGTTTTGGGTAAAAGTTACAGCGGCTGTTGGGGTTAGAATAAGGGCTTAGGCATTACCGGTTAGGGTTAGACATGAGGGCAAGTGACTTTTAGGCATGAATGTTAGATTTCTGATGTTAAGGTTGGTGTTAGATTGGTGTTAAGTTTAGGGTAAAGATTAGAGTTAGTAAAAGCTGGATTTTAGGGCAATCAACTTTGGTGTCCCCAAATAGATGGCTAGTAAACAAGTGGGTGTGGGTGAGAGAGAAAGTAACGTCTCAAACAGTCACACTGTATGGGAGAACCAATATGTAAGGTAGATGTTTGTTTGCATATTATAATATCTAATTAATAGTAGATCAGTAACATTTCATAAGGCATAAGGAATTTTATGACTACGTTGACAGTGTGTATTATCTTTGTATGCATTTTACATGTATAGTTTTAACCTGTCGTGCTGTCTTTCCAACAGTTATTTAAAGAAATGCTATAGCACCACCTCTTGGACCCATATGACATTACACCTACAGGTTCTATACAAAATAAAGGAAGCAATGAAGGATACAAACTATGTATTTAAACCCAGTATAGGTTCCTAAATAAATAACATCCCATTATGCTTATGGTCATTTATAAAAATCCTGGGGATGCCCAGTTGTCCATTATTTTGGCTACCTCAATGTATGAGAAGTCACTGCATGGTTTGATGAACAGGAAAACTATGTAAATCATACAACCATCACCAGATCTCAACCCAACTGAACACCAACATCCAACAAAACACCAAAATAAAGCTTTTTGGCCTCAACACAAAGCGTTACGTTTAGTACAAGCGTAACACCGCAGATCATCGGAAAGTGAGTAAAGACAGAGGGCAAAATGGATGCGGCAAAGTAAACCTGCTGAAGTCTGCAAGGGAGAAGATTCATCATCCAGTATGACAGTGACTCAAAACATTCAGCCAAAGACACACTGGAGTGGCTTCAAAAAAGGTCAATGTCAGGAAGCAGCCCAGTCAAAGCCTGGACCTCATTTCAATTTAGAACAGATCCCTCCTTTGATTGGTTCATTTGGTAACCAATTATTTACCCACATGATTATACTTAACTACTTGATTTAACCAGGGCAACTTGGGGTTCACTTATTTTTGCACCTGCACTAATTCCATTTTCATTTGTTTTGTTTTGTTTTTTCGTTAGAATAATTGTTATTGTGAATGTTAGGGAAAGGGTTGAGGTTAGGGATAGGAAAAGGTTTAAAGTTAGGGTTAGTGTTAGTAGATAATTGAAATGTTATTGATATTCTGTAGATTGACTATCAAAATACTACATGCATGGAATTTGTAACTATAAACCTGTTATGTCAGATTAAAAAAAATATTCTGATTAAATAAAGACTTGAACATATAAAAATATAAAAATCTATAATTGCTATAATAAGGGGTGTACTTTCAAGCAGCACTATTTAATTGATTATAAATTTAGTCTAAAACAAGACAAAATTAAGCTAAAGTAAAGGGGTCTGAATACTACAGCCTGTTTGATTTCAACAAACTAAAATATTGTGTCAATGAATCTGTTGTTCTCTTCAGTAGTGTTCCCGACACAGGTACAATGTGTGTCACATTGAAGATGTTCTGCTGGATCCTCATGGCACAACACCCTTCATGTATCAGGGCATATTATGTTGGCATTTCCTTTTTTATGGCAATTACCTGATTTACCCACAGCCTAGCTTACCATTGGATCCTTGAAGTACATGAGTCTCCTGTCATCCAGTGTAAACCATCTCTTCTTGAAGCCTTCTCTGTGCTGTATGACACAAATTGGAGCCGGAGGTGGAAGGTAATAATTTAGTGGCTAATAATTTACCTAAAAATATAACTTTCCATCTAACGAGGTATGTCATTTCTGGAATATGATTTACTCCATTTGGTTTGTTAATGATTACTTTTATTATCATTTTTTACAATGCATTATTATAATGATATAATGCATCATTATAATCATTATAAGTATAAAATATATCTATTTCTGCAACTTTCTTCATGCACATTTCTCATGTCTAATGGTGTCTTGGATTACATGTAGGATAAAATATTGGAAGAGCAAAACACTATCAACAGTACGCAGTTCAGCCCACAAGCTTATTGTACAGTTCAGCCCACAAGAGATTGTACAGTCAAATACTGCACAATCTCAACTGGGCCTGTTAGCATGATATGTCTGTGTGGTGCAAATGAAATCCCATTGAGAGTGATAAAGCTACTAAGTACAGTGTGTCAGGGAAAAAAAGTCACTTCTTATGAAATATGACACAGTTACTTTTAAAAGGTGTGTAATTGAGTATGAAGACTTCACCTTTGGACCCGTCTTCTCCATGTAGCCTTCCTTGATGTAGTTCCGAGTTAGCTTTGGCACCAACTGGACAAATACATTAGAAAAGGGATACATGTTTTAGTTCATTACCGTGCTCTAATTTCCTCCCTACTCCACCCCTTAGACCCTAACCCCTCCCCTTTTTGCAGATCCATGGTGTATGAGCAATATGGTGGAGGACAAGCCAATAATAAGCATCATACTTACCAAGATCCTTCAGATATGCAAATGAAGGGTTAAGGCCAAGTAAAAAAGAGGTCTGGCACAGATGTAAAACCAGTGATTGCTAGGGTGAGCGATGACGAGGACAGAATGAAACGGAGACTCACATCAGTGTCATAGGCACCAGGAAAAGCCACCTGAAGGTAGTGAAATCTTGCTGCTCGGATGGCGTTGAACCAGTCCACCATTTCCTTAAAACACAACAGACATTCTTACATGATTTGAGTCCTATCCAGTTGGAAAGAAACAAAATAAAAAGCCCATATGAACACATTTCCAGTTTCAATACATAGTGACATTTGATAGCTCACATTGCCTGGCAATAATCCACCATTGTGTAAACAACAGTGGCCTTCAATTACAAAAATGCCTGCTGGAATGAGGACAGAGGTAGGTTACCCTGGTCTCAAAACCCATTCCAGGAAAAGGTCAGAACGGAGTGACCAAAAGTCAGAGGGGAGGGACCTCTGGCTTTCTCACCAATGTCATTGGAAATGGAGACAAGGAGGTGATAAGCAGTTAGCAATTGAGATCTTCCCCATGTGTTGACTAAAGACAGGCTTTATAAATAAATGGTGACACTCTTATTTAAAATGCAGTGGTAGTCATGTTTTAATGAGGCATATTTTAAAATAAACAAACCCCCATTTTTGTTGAGGTTAAGACATTTTTATTAACATTTTATATGTACTCTAGACATGTATATGTAACTGTATATGCAGGCATGCGTTATGGATAAGTAAAGTGGGGAAAGAGCGGTGGTCCGGACAGAACCTACACTACAGCAGTATATGTGCAGCAAAGGACTGATGTACCACCACGGGCCACAAAATACTAAAATTCATAAATAAATAAAAATCACAGGAGGGACCCGATCAAATGTCACACTGTTATTCCCACTCTTGGGTGGCCAACATTACCTCCACCCCGCTGACCCTCATCACGGAGGCCTCCACCGACTGTGTACTCAACCCACTTCTATCCTAACCCTTGACTGCATGGCCAACTCCAACTCAATAGTGAGGGATGCTGTCAACGTAGCAGTGGTTGGCCTGACCTCATTGATGATGAGACAGGCTACATGAAGGAAGTTTGAGCCCTGGCGGGGTGGTGCCATGTTAACAATGCGGAAAAAACACAGAGGTAATCATAGACTTCAGGGGACAAGAGCCAGCATTTCCACCTGTAGGGGTCTGCAGGGTCTGTAGCTGTAGGGGTCAAAAGCTTCATGTTCCTGCTCATCATAAAAGACCTGAAATGGTCCAATCCCAACAACACTGTGGAGTCTGACTCAGGTGGATTAAAATATTTGGCATATCCCAGAGGACTTTCACAAATGTCTGCAGATGCAGGCTTGAGATAATACACTCCAGCTACATCACAGACTGGTACAGCAATTACAACTGTATGGCTCTTTGGAGGGTGGTGAGGTCAGGCAAAGCTTTCGTTGCCAGGCTGTGTTCGAGCCATGTTTATAGACGTGATTACAACCTATGTCCAGAAGAGGGCGTAATACACTTACTCAGCTACCAGATGCTTGTGTATCCCACATTTAAGTCACTGTGTTTTGTTCACATTAACACACAATTATTTTATAAGTTATACTTTAGCACTGAAATACAAGGTAATATAAAACTGAATAAAAGAGAAACCAGCTCACTGTTCTTGCTTGTATCACTGTTGGTAATTTATTGAATATATGTCAACCCCAAGGCCTTCATCAGAGCTTTTTAAGGAGGTTTGCAGAATTAGGACATCAGAGAAAATACTCCTAATGACCTCAGTTTTGGTTTCAGATGCTTAATCCGCCAGCTATGTCGGTTCCACCCAACTTAAGCTTGGGCTTTACCAGGCCACTATACACTGACCGCTGGAGTCCCCCAGGCACAACCAACTGTGACAAAACCTGGGAAAGAAGCCTTATCCAAATGTTTAAGTGTTCTGTTGGGCAATGGCTTGTTTATCAGTGACCTAGCGTACACATAACAACCAAACTGTAATGATTTAAAAATGTTGGCCTTACCTTGCCATCTTCATGGTAGACAAAGATGTGGGCCTTACCTTGCCATCTTCATGGTAGACAAAGATGTTGGCCTTACCTTGCCATCTTCACGGTAGACAAAGATGTTGGCCTTACCTTGCCATCTTCACGGTAGACAAAGATGTTGGCCTTACCTTGCCATCCTCATGGTAGACAAAGATGTTGGCCTTACCTTGCCATCTTCACGGTAGACAAAGATGTTGGCCTTACCTTGCCATCTTCATGGTAGACAAAGATGTGGGCCTTACCTTGCCATCCTCATGGTAGACAAAGATGTTCCTGGTGCTGTTGTTCTTCAGATAAGTGATCTGAAGCCCATGGGGCTGGCCTATCTTCTCCGGCTGAAAGGAGGCGTTCAGGGTGTGGATCTTCATCAGGGCCTTGGGCTCTCTGGCCTGTATGGGGAGGGGGGGAATCACCGTCATCATCACCATAATCATCATCACCATCATCCTTACCATCATCCTTGTCATCATCCTTATCATCCTTGTAGTCATTCACAATCAATCACAAGCTTCCTCTAGTAACTACAGTCCATAACAAGGATTTTCCTCTAGTAACTACAGTCCATAACAAGGATTTTCCTCTAGTAACTAGTCTATAACAAGGATTTTCATCTATTAACTACAGTCCATGACAGGGATTTTCCTCTAGTAACTACAGTTCATAACAAGGATTTTCCTCTAGTAACTACAGTTCATAACAAGGATTTTCCTCTAGTAACTACAGTCTATGACAAGGATTTTCATCTAGTAACTACAGTCCATAACAAGGATTTTCCTCCAGTAACTACAGTCTATGACAAGGATTTTCCTCTAGTAACTACAGTCCATAACAAGGATTTTCCTCTAGTAACTACAGTCCATAACAAGGATTTTCCTCTAGTAACTACAGTCCATAACAAGGATTTTCCTCTAGTAACTACAGTCCATAACAAGGATTTTCCTCTAGTAACTACAGTCTATAACAAGGATTTTCCTCTAGTAACT
>JACXGI010002238.1:8928-46972 GCA_016801175.1 Esox masquinongy
GAATCCCCTTCTACTACCGTACCAGTCATGTTGGAATCCCCTTCTACTACCGTACCAGTCATGTTGGAATCCCCTTCTACCACTGTACCAATCAAAAGTGTGAACACACTTACCAATTAACTTGTCAAACATACTGTATTTGTAAGTTTGTCTTTTACTGTACTCCTTCTATATTCTATCATCTCTCCCATCTGTTGAATCCATCACACATTTTTATATTGATTTGCTTCCATCAATCTCTACATATTGATTTGCTTCCATCAATCTCTACATATTATGTCCCTCTGCCCGGTTCTCCCTGACTCTAACTAGTCAGGCTTAAAGACAGTTCATTCAACAAAGACCCCTCTCCTCAGCGTCACAAAGGCTCCTTCACTGCTCACATCTATGTTCTCCTCCTCTTAGATCTCTGGCCTTAAACACTGCAAACTGTCTGCTCCACTCTCTCATTGGTCCAACCGTCAAAGCCTCTTCACACTCTGTTTCATATAGAAAGGATTTGTTTTATGTCATTTACTGTTTTGTGTGTTTGTCCCAAATTGTACACTATTTCCTAGGAAGTTTAATGCAATGTGTTTGATAGGCCCGGCTTTACGTTCTTTACATACTGATCAACTACCCCATCCTGCAGAGTTTACAACCACCTCTGTCCTACATATTAACCTACATTGAAACAAAAAGTAATGTACAGTCTGCTCGAAATGGTCAGATTTATTTTTAGATTAATTAAATTTGGCATTTCACCTGTTAAAGAGATTTGTTCATTTTCAGGTTGTTTTTTTCACCAGTGTTGTTGTTTGGGCCCAGATAGTGGTCACATCCCAAATGAAACCCTATTCACTCCACGTAATCGTGACAGCAGTCAATAGTGCAATAATTTGGAGGGCATTATTTAAATGTTGTGCACTACATCGCCGTTGGTCAAAACTCACTCCACGACTTAGGGGCCTAGTGCCGACTGGTTTTCAAATACGAGTCCAACTAAGAAGAGCAGATCCGGTGAATGAAACTCCTAACTAACATTTGAAATGATTTATTCAATAAAATACAAGAGTGCGGTGAAAAACTGCAGACAATCTGCGGTGAAAAACTGCAGACAATCAGAGGAAGGAGTGTGACATGTAGCGTGTGTAGTCAAGAGTCAATGTGAATAATCTACCTGTGCTAGACCAGCACTTCTCTACTATCAGGGGAAGACTGGAGTTTGAACCCTCAGTGTTTAAAAGATTACAAGCAGTTTGTAGTCCCGTGCATCAATGTTAGAAGTTGTGTGAAATCTACAGCATTCGGGTAAGTGACTTTTTAAGGCATTTTATTATGTTGATTAAGATATTCAACCAATTAAACACAAGATAACCTAATTAATGTTATTACAATAAACTGTAAAATATACATTTCTTATAATAATGTTAGCTAGCTTGCAGATACACTATGGTAATATTAATTAAGGTTCCATATGTCAAAATGTCACTTTCCACCACAATCTCACCACTGGCGTACCGTTGTGACGCCGGGCCGAGGTGCAAGCTGTCCATACAGGTCCCCTGGCGTTTAAGAAGCTGTATATACGCATGTAAAGCCCATCCTGCCATAGACTAACCTCACAACTGACGTATGACTGTGATAACCACATAGAAAAACACAATATAAAATAAAAATACAAAAAAGATACTATAGAGGCCGAGCACGGGTCCCCTACCCCCAGCGGGCCCCCCACCCACCGTGGGCCCTAGAGGCAGCCGCCCCCCCCTGCCCCCCGATATTAACGCCAGTGCTTCTCACTTGGTGAGCTGTTAGGAGTTTGGGTGTAGTACAAGTTGACACAGTTCAAACAGCATGTCAAAGCACTATCTCAATACCAATCAGCGGTGCCTCTTTCTCCTCTCCTTGTAGACACTATGCATTCCAGCCCTGAACACGGAGGCATTTTATTATTGGCTGTTTGTCTTCTGTCCTCACTGCTACTCTTCACTACACCATCCTGTCATGGAGGAAAGGTCCTCGTCTATCCAATAGATGGAAGCCACTGGATCAACATGAAGGTGCTCCATGTTTCATTTCAGTGTTTCAGGACATTTCTTGAAACCTTCACCCATTTTCTCAAAACTTTAAACACAGATCCAAATCTTCAAACTACATTC
This sequence comes from Esox masquinongy, assembly GCA_016801175.1. NCBI lineage: Eukaryota > Metazoa > Chordata > Actinopteri > Esociformes > Esocidae > Esox > Esox masquinongy. The sequence continues at coordinate 11,070 of JACXGI010002238.1, forward strand.
ACAAAACCCCTGACTCTGTCAAAATCAAACATTCACATCAAAACCATTTCAGCTGTTCTCAAAATCAAACAATGCTTTCAGATCATACACACAGCCAGTCAAAATATAAACACTACAGAGCATTCATTAGACAATACATTAAAATACTGAGAACACAGCACCCAGGGCATGTAGTTACAGATTAAAAAAAGAAATTCAATAGTTAACGCATTTTGCAATAAAAAAGTAAAATATTCACAACTTAGTTCAGTGAATATAATGAATACTGTAAATATTGCAAGTAATACAGTACTGAATGTCTGTATATTCAGCAGAGGCATAAAAATTCAGTAGTCAAAAGCACATTACAATAAACTCAAAAATGTTGTCAGTGAGAGTTTCATTCTGCCTCAGCATCATGTCTTTGTGCTAAATCCGGCCAGAGAAGTGTGCTGAGTCCTCGTCAACCACCTCCTCGCTTCCTCCTCGTCCACCACCTCTGCCTCAAACCTGTGTCACCTGTGTACACTGAACTGAGTATATTCTGAACAATGGGTTTGATCACATCATTAGAAACGAGTGTGAACTATTGAGTCACTGTGTGTAAACAATGTGTTTACCATTTTTGCCGCCTGTGTTTACCAAGAAAAGTTGGCAAAAACAACTTTTGCCCCGTGTTTACCATTTTGCAACACAAGTGCATCACATTGTGAAATGGGATTTAGTGAGTGAGAATGTGTTTAGAGTTTTGCAAACAGAGTGAATGCAATTTGCAAATGGTGTCTAACTACCTGAATTTGTTTAAGGTTGTGCCAAAAGAGTGACTGATTTGAGAAATGGGTTTAGGCCACTGAGAATTTGGTTTAGAGAATGGGGTTTAGTGTTTTAGCAATTCAGATTGACTGTAAGAAAAACTGGCATCAGAGCTAAAGGTAAAGGTTATATACTGTACATAGTTTGTCAGTCATTAAATTCACATTTTTACCTTTTTAAATTCACAGTTCTACCTTAAAATGAAAAAGGTTTAACCTGAAAATGTTTAACATGAACTGAACTCAACAATAGGAAAATTAGTTTCCTATTGTTAATGGGGGGGGGGGTTAGCATTGTAACACCGATGCCCAGTCCGGAGGAAGTTCCGTCCCCAGAGCCACACGAGGCGCCGGGACAGGAGGAGGCTCCGCCCCCGGAGCAGGATAGAGCATCGGATCAGCAGGTGGCGCCGGGACAGCAGGTGGAGGTTCCGCCCCCCAGAGCAGGGCGAAGCGAAGGGATGGAGGGAGGACGCTCTGCCCCCGTATCTGCACGGGATGCTGGAGTGGGAGGAGTCTGGGGAGCTGAAGGTGCCAGAGGAGGCAGCAGGAGGCGCCGGGGGGAGGTAGCTGGATGTGCCTGGAGAGGTGCTGGAGGATGCTCCGCCCCCAAATCAGTACAGGGCGCCAGAGCGAGAAGGAGCTCCACCCCTGAATCAGGACTTGGCACCAGAGTGAGAAGGAGGCTCCGCCCCCGAGGCAGGAAAGGGCACCGGAGCAGAGGGAGGCTCCGCCCCCGAGGCAGGACAGGGCACCGGAGCAGAGGGAGGCTCCGCCCCCGAGGCAAGACGGGGCACCAGAGCAGAGGGAGGCTCCGCCCTCACGGCAGGGCAGGGCGCCGGAGCAGAGGGAGGCTCCACCTCCGAGGCAGGACGGGGTGACGGCGCAGAGGGAGGCTCCGCCCCCGAGGGCCGGCGCAGGAGGCGGCGATGGCGACTGGAGGGGCTCATCAGCCCATCCCTCTGGAGGGAAGCTCAGGGCAGGGGAATCGGCACTGGAGGCTGTGGTGCGGGGATTCCACACTGGGGGTTCTGGTGCGAGGGACCGGCACTGGGGGTTCTGGTGCGAGGGACCGGCACTGGGGGTTCTGGTGCAAGGGACCGGTACTGGGGGGTTCTGAGAAGCTCTCCTTCCTCCTTCCAGGGCTGCAGGGGCTCTACCGACCACCCCCCCCCCAAAAGGCTACCATAGCCCCACTCCAAATATCGTATGGGGAGTCTTCTGGGCTGCTTGCTGGGCCTGCCTCCGGGAACTCCAACGCGGTGTCTGCCGGCGTCGCAGTCTGCTTTGGGGCTCTGGATCCTCTGGCCAGGGATCCAGGCCCTAACCCCAATCCTGCTCAAACACAAGGCGGATCTCCTCCGCCGTGGTTTACTGCGGTGTCCTGGTTTGGTCTGTCATTCTGTCAAGACTGTGTGTAGGCAGGACACGAGGTGCAGAGCTAACAAACATCCTTTAATGCTTCTTTTGGTACACAAAGAAAACAAACAAAGGCAAGGTAGAAAACGTAACCTGAGGCACAGCAAAACACCACCCTGACTCAAACAGTGACAGACAACTAAGGAACACACAGGGCAACTTAAAATAGGATACCCAATCAGAGGCAATAGGGAGCAGCTGCCTCTGATTGGGGATTATTTACCAGCAATTCACATAGAGCCACCCCAGCCCAGACCTGACAAAGGTGACATAAAGTGAGTTATAATTCTAATTTCCTGTCGCGTTGGATTTGTTGCGTTGGATTAGAATGAATGAAATTACTGCGAATGTGAGAACATTGACTACAACAACCTAGCCACAGCCAGAAGAGGACTGGCCACCCATCAGTGTCTGGCTCTATGACCTGCTAGTGTGTTGTTTCCTAGTCACCGTGCGTCAACTCTTGTTAATGCTTTTTCTTTGGGGTTTCAGGCACATTGTGGCAACTGCTGATGTAAATATGGTTTTATGAAATAAACTTCAATGAATTTGATTGATACTAACATCATCCATGTGTAGGTGCTTATTGAAGAGCTCCATGCCAGAGGCCACACCATTACTGTGGTCAGATCCTCGACCAGCTGGTACATCACTGAGATGTCTCCACTATACACCTCCATCACCATCCAGGAGAAAGTAGCCTTTGAATACATTGAGGCATTCCTAGAGAAACAAATGAAGGTACATTTCGTTGTAAGTAAGTAAAGTATTGGTTAAATGTTTGGCTAATGCAGGTGTGGGCCAACTAAGGCCCGCGAGGCAATTCCAACCGGCCTGCGGTAGGTAATAATAATCCTGAGGGGAAGTAAAACATAACTCACCAGGTCATTCTTATACGTCTGAATTTGAATTAAAATTATTTAGACATTATAATGGACCTACTGTATACATTTATTACTTATTGCTCTTTTCCGGCCTGCAAATTATTTATGATTAACAAATTACAGAAACAATGGGTCCTTCCATTCAATTTCAAATCCCTGATGTGGCACCTGAGCCAAAAGTTTTGCCCTCCCCTGGGTATTGGATTGATTTATCAATGGTTTGGTCCATCCAGGCAGCCCGCCAGCAATATACCCATTTACCCATTCATACAATCTTTCATCTTCTCATTCAGGTTCAGAGAGAGGGGGCATCGGCTCTGAAGTTCTTAAAACTAACAAAGGTGTTCCTCAACATGATAGAAAAAGCCCACTTCTTGGCCCTTGAGACATTGGCTCACATCTTCAATGACAAGGAACTGATGAAGAGTCTCCAGGAGGCTGAGTATGACTTGGTTTTCACTGACCCCAACATAGCTTCAGGGCTGCTTTTGGCCCATTACCTCAAACTGCCTGTGGTGCTTAACGCCCGCTGGATAACCAGTGGGGAAGGCCACTTTGCCATTGCCCCATCTCCGTTGTCCTACATCCCCAGCCCAGGGTCAGGGTTCACTGATAAGATGACATTTGTCCAACGGGTCCAGAACGTGCTGTTCCACAGCATAATAATGTTTCAGCAGAAGTTTCTCTTGGGACCGAGTTACAACGCATTTTGCACAAAGTACTTCAAAGAGGGATGTGATATAATCTCCCTGATTCAGGAGGCTGACATCTGGCTGATGAGGTCTGACTTTGTTTTTGAGTTCCCCCGGCCGACCATGCCCAATGTGGTCTACATGGGAGGGTTCCAGTGCAAGCCGGCACAGCCGTTGCCTACAGAGCTGGAAGAGTTTGTCCAGAGTGCCGGGGAGCATGGGGTGGTCGTCATGTCTTTGGGGACTCTTGTCAATACACTTCCTGCTGATATCGCCAACCAAATCGCCAGTGTGTTCGCCAAGCTGCCTCAGAAGGTATCCTGACTGATTTTGTTTGGTCTTTACGTTTAAAATTCTTTGTTCAAAATAAGTAATATGTATTTTTTCTTCTGTCTAAGGTGATCTGGAGGCATGTGGGGGAGCGGGCCTCCACTCTGGGCAACAATACCCTGTTAGTTAAGTGGATGCCCCAGAAGGACCTCCTGGGTCACCCTCAGACCAGAGCATTTGTGGCCCATGGGGGAACCAATGGAGTCCAGGAAGCCCTCTACCATGGCACCCCGGTGCTGGGAATCCCCCTGTTCTTTGACCAGTACGACAATCTTCTCCGACTACAGGAGAGAGGCGCCGCAAAGATCCTGGAGCTGGCCAACATCAATGGACCCAGCTTCCAGCAGGCTCTAAACCAGGTGCTCACCCAGACCTCCTACAGGGAGAACATGCAGAGGCTGTCTGATCTGCACAGGGACCAACCCATCAAGCCCATGGACAGCGCCCTCTTCTGGCTGGAGTATGTGATGCGCCACAGGGGGGCGTCTCATCTTCGTACTTCGGCCTACAGGTTGCCCTGGTATTCGTACCACTCTTTGGATGTGCTGCTTCTGCTGCTGGCTGCTGGAGGAGGAGTCCTGCTCTTCACTCGGTTCTTGGTCAGGTTCTTTTGGAGAACCTGCCGAAAAAACAACAAAGTAAAAAAACACTGACCAAATTGAGTTGTTTTCCTTCTGTATGTAAATTTATATGCATACAGTCGTTAATTTGGACCGTGATACAAATTTTACAAAACTGCATTTTTAGAGTTCTGTAATAGTATTTATTGAATGTATTAAATGATTTTACATATACTATTTTTATGACTGCTTCTAGAGTATGACAAGTTAGCATGAATGTACACAGAAGTTCAGAAGTCAAGTTAATTATCAATTTACAAAGTTACTGACTTGTAATCCAACCAGGCAAGCTGGAACTCCAGTCATGCAAAACCGACTCATCAGACGTGTTGAATGTTTTTTTCAACCAGAAATCAGAAATTTTAAAATTCCCAACAGGAAAAAAAGGTATTTCCAAACATTTTAGTTTCATCAACGTTAATCGAGTTTCATAGAATACAGATATTTTTTGGCCTGCAAAGTTTCTTTACCATTATAATCCAGAGGGAAACCTTGTTTAATCAAGCGGTACAAGACATCATTCATTCTATGTTATTAATTGTTTTTACATTGAAAGAAACAACTACTGCCTATATAAATAGTTAATAAATATCCTTCTTGTCCCAAGACTTATGCACAGTCCTGCAGATGGTGCCTTTGGAAAGTATTCAGCCACCCCCAGTTGACAAAACACTGTGGAGAAAGTGAAAAGATCTAGGTTATATATACTTACTTCCAAGAGAAAAAAAAAATCTCCAGCAACCCATGATTAGGCATATATATTAACCAACATTAAGAAACAGTTTACCATGTGCATACAGTACATGTGTTTACAGAGGTTTGACATAGGATATAATATAAAGGTTTGACAGAGGAGTGTTTCTGAACTCTCACCCTTTATGAATGTATCAATATAATCAACACCTAAGCATATAAGTAATCAGTATGGTAACAGTATAATACATCAATGTATCAGGATATAAGCACAACAGTATAATCAAATGATGTATGGGTAGCAGGCACAATAATCAAGTATTAATGAATATAACGAGCCCTAATGGCTCTATTATTTTTATACAAGTTTCTTAAAGCCTGCGCCACCAATATTTAACAAGGAACGGATCTTGGAAGGTTGCGAAACAATGGTGGCGGATGGGGAGAAAGATCCACCCAAGAATTAGCATAAGGGAATGGCCAGAAAGGTTATGCAAGATAACACTGTATAAATGTGTGTGTCCGGAGTTGGCAAGACAGTTGTTCCTGCAGGTCAACTCGGCTTTTATGATTGCTCATTAAAAGTCTAATTTGAATCCACAAACTCCTGAGTTGTTGCATCTTTTTGAGTTGTTGCATCCTTTTTGGCAAGAAGATACATTTTTCCTCAACATATTCTTGTAGGCACTGCTGAGATTGAGGCCAGACGTGACGGCTGCCAGAGGCGCTGAGGGTCAGGTTACACAAACAACGCGTGGCCACGCTAAGAGGTAAGCATGTTCTTGCTCTAAATTTATTAGTTTGTGTGACTTGACCTTCCAGGCCGGGCAGACACACACCACGTAAGGCTTCTCCAAATTAACGAACTATGTTTTATGAAAGAATGGGGTTTTTGAATTCAAAGTAACGTGTATGTCTACTAACACCCTGTAAATAAAATTTGTAAATAAGTCAGGGAGTTGCAACTAAGGAGGTCTGTCGAATACCACCTTAGATTTGGTCGCCTAGAAGGGTCTGCTTTCGGCAGGAAGTCCCCCAATCTGCCTTGATAGAAGGAAGGCCACAAGGGACAGGGATTGCAGGGCGCCGTGGATACCAACCCAGCATAGTAGAGAGGGCTGATGAGGGTTTGGATGCGGTTTGGGAGTGTTGGACAGTTCTGTATTGATGACGGCTACCTGCAAACCAGGGGAGTGACGACTACCTGCAGACCAGGAAGAGACGGGGTCAACAGACTGCAATACGAGTGTATGAGAGCATGAAATAAAGGATTGAGAAGTTGGTCTGCCGTTGAATGCAGAGTGAGTGTGGACAGTTGTTGTTGGAAAATTGCCCAAGGCTGTGAGGAGTGTGTGAGTTGAGGGCTGCAAGGCGCCCTGAAGTATATGATTAGTGAATGTGTGAGGAATGAGTGGTTTTGCTGTTAGAAAACGTGAAAAGAGGACAAGGCACGATAAGAAAGATACATTGAGGACATATGGGCGTTTGGCCCCAAGGAGATACACGAGTCACATAGGTAACGTCACTATCATAACATTTGAAGTGACCATATAGAGGGAAAGGGAAAATATAATACGAAACGCGAGTGACGGAAGAGAATTAGTAAGATATCCGACTGCATGGACATTTACTCGAGAAGTAATTTGGATTGAGGTTGGTCAGATAAGGGTTTGGTCAAGTCATACAGAATTAAATGGGCCAATGGGCAGACAGTTAGAGCAGCCTTGTGAGGTGTTCTGGTTTAATGATCCTTATGCGAAAAAGAGAAGAACGGAAGATATTTAGAATAACGAGGAATAGAGGCACAGGAGTGTGAACAAGTAATTGAAGTGTAAATGGGAAAAATTTTGCAAACAACACTCTTTGAGAAGGATAGACTGCGATTATACAGGAATATAGTTTCACAGAAGTATAAAAGAAGTGGGAGCAACATTACAATCACTACATTCTCTTTAACTATACTAAGAGAAAGAGAGAATGAAATTCGGTGTATATCTACAGCAAAAGGGTTACAAAGGAATAAGACAAAAATAGAGGTTGTTTGGATTGAGGTAGGAGAAATCAGAATCTGGTCCAGTTATCCGAGTTTGGATACACATATAACTAGACAGCTAGAGCAACAGTTGAAGATAATTTGGTTTGCTGATCCATATGGGCACAAGAACACTATTTGAAGGATTGCCAGAAAAACGAAGACTTTGTCTGCCAGTTGTTACAAACACATATCCCTTGAGAAATAACATTACTGTTACCACTGTTATCTCAGTAACAATATTTAAAAAAGAAGAGGCAATTTGTCATGATCCAGAACCTGGAGGTATATTGGTTAGGCTACAGTCTGCACATACGATAGACAAACAGGTCACGTGGATTGAAGTAGCAGGCGGGAGAATTTGGTCCAGTAACCCGGAACTGGATATACCCATAATTAGACAAAGGCAGAGACCAGGAGAGGAAGTGAGGTTTTAATTGACTTTGGGAAAATACATGATCAGACCATACACATATAGAAAGGTGTTGGAAAGGAGGAGGCTCCAAGATAGATGGGTTCAAAGAACGTACCAGACTTGGAGAGACGATGTTTTGATTACTCTGTTTATGACAAGGATATATGACAAGGAAGAGATGTATGAACAACGGTATGAGGACACAGGCGAAGTAATAGCAAGGAGAGTGGTCACGGATTTGCAAGATCAAGAGGTGATTTGGTTGTTGTGGCGGGGTAGGCGAGTATGGTCCAGTCACCCAAACCTAGATGAACCCCTCACTAGGCAGATGCAAAGACCAAGAGAGTGTGCATGGCTTTAAAAGGAGAAGACTGATGAAGAGAGTGTAATACTGAGTTTGTTTATTGTAATTTGGCAAAAGTAAAATAAATGACATTTCAGGTGATAATTGTTGTTTGTGTTTGCCTGGTCATAGCTTAAGAGAAAATTTTAGGCAAGTGGTGGGGCTGTCAAGTATGATTAAAAACACTTAGACAGATAAGGGGTCTCTAGGCAGTGGTCCCAGAGGAGAAAATGTGCCAAGCTAAGTGGCAGACGTCCCAGGAAAAGAACTAGCCAAGAGAAGGGAGTCCCGGGAAGAAGGGAGTTTGGCAGAGCAGAGAACGGTATCTAACATTCCAATCCAGAACATAGAGATAAAAAGCAAAATGGCGGGGACATCAGTTGAGATTTTAATGAAGAGGTTTCCCTTGTGTGGAGAGGAGATTAAGGCCATTTCTGAGGTCCTAGGGAAAAGGACCAGGAAAATGGCAACAAAGTGGCCGAAAGAAGGGACATTTGATGTTTCATTATGCAAAGAGATGGACACTATCATAAAAAATTATAAGAGTCATGACGTCACAGAAAAAAGGAAGCGGAAGCGAGATAAGGAGAAAGAGGTGATTAAACTGTTCCTAGAAGAAGGTAAAGGTCAATTGGCTAGTATAGCCAAAGCCAGGAGTATGCTAAAGAAAGACGAGGAGAAGATAGAGGAAAATGTAAAATGGGCTGACAACCCCCCACTATATAAAGGGATACAGTGTCCCATGGTAACAGGGACGGTGAGAGTCGAAGGAGAAATTGAGATAGATGAGGAAAAGAGACCTGCGAAAGCCTCCACTCCAGGCAGGGACAGAGAAGAAAAAAACTACACTAGATGTGGACTGCTATAAGGGGTGTATTGAGCTGTTGAGACCAAAAGGGCAAGGAAAAGGGGAGCAGGGGCCAGTAGGAATGGAGGTGTTAGACGCAGATTGGTTTCAGCAGAGAAAAGAACAGGAATTGAGGGAAAGAGTTAGGAAATTGCAGCAACAAAGGGATGAGGAGAGTTACCGTTATGAGAAGGTGTTTAGACAGCTTAGTGGGGAGCTAGAGGAGTTGCGTGAGCAGAGGGATGAAGAAAGGCAAAAGACGACAGAATGGGCAAAGAAGCAACTGTTAAGGGTAGATAACGAAATATAGACAAAAGAATAAGGGGCAAAAGGAGTAGAAGTAGCCTCAAAAGGATATTCATTGCGAAGTCAAACACAGGCACAGGCTTTAGAGGATGAAGCACCCGCACAGATGCACCCAATTCTGATAAAAGGGGGTAACCCACAGTATCTGCCTTGGGTTACACAGGACCTAGAGGGGCTGATTGCTAAATTACCCAACCTTCATAATGGCGCTGGGAAATTGATAAGGATGTTGGAAGAAGAGACCATGGGGAAACTGCTGGCGGTGGGGGACCTGAAGGCCTAGTTGACCAGAGTGGTGGGAATGACCAAAATGGAAGCGATGCTGAGAGATGGCGGTTTGGCACAAATGATAGGGACAGTCGTGGGAGATGGACAGTCCTTTGACCCCTTCCGACAGCAGCTGTAGAGAACGTTAAAGGAGGGCTACCCGGCTGTGGTAGACTCTGGTGTGTTGAAAGGAACACCACTGGGGGAGGCAGAAAACCCAGCTGTATATTTACAGAAGCAGCTGGAGAGGTGGAGGCTGGAGACTGAGAAAGACCCAGAGACTGATGATCTAGTGTCCTTCATGTTCAGGAAGGCATTGGTGGATGTGCTGCCTACACCAGTAAAGACTAAGCTAGAAGATGAAGTGGCGCTGATGAAATCTAAGCCACACAAGGAATTCAGAGACTATGTCATCCACGCTGTGGAAAGATACAGAAAAAATGAAAAAAAGATGGCTGAGCAGGGGAAAGAGATCCAGAAAAAGCTTACCCAACTGCAACTGGATGAACTGACAAAAAAGAAAAAGACTCAAGCTCCGGTGACCACTATAACGGGCATTGAGGAAATCACCATGGTGCCCGTCCTCCAGGGAGGTCAACAACCACCACAACAGCCGCAGGCCCCACGGTCACCCACCCCACCAGTAGTGAATGTGTTTACCCAGCCCCCAGGGCAGGGTAGGGGACGAGGTAATGGGCCAAGAAATCAGTTTAGAGGGCCAGTGTGTGTGTGCTGGGGATGTAATCAGGCAGGGCACAACAGAGGAAGCTGTCCCACAAACCCATGGCCTGATAGAACTGGGCCGAACCAAGGCCCGAATAATTGGTATAGAGCATGGCAGCAGCCACAGTCTCAACCCCCTCAGGGTCCTGTGAACCCCTGGGCGGGACCAAATCAGAGATATTGAGGGTGCCCAGAGAATCCTGAAGGAGAGGGTCAGTTTATAGCAATAACGGTACAAACTGATAAGGAACCAATGCTGCAGGTTCAAGTAAACAATAGAGGCACACCAATGATGGTAGATACTGGAGCTACTTACACTTGTGTAAGTCCAAATTATGCCTCGCACCTCCCTATGTCAGGAAAATATGCTAAGACAGTAGGATTCCCTGGACAAACGCAGCTGATACCTATGACTGCTCCAGTACACCTAGCCACGAGCGGACACTCAGCTAAACTTCCCATTTTGGTTTCAGCACATACCCCAATGAACTTATTGGGAAGAGACGCATTGTGTCAATTGGGACTACAGATTCAATGCTCCCCGGATGGAATAATAATAGAGGAAACAGGGATCAAAAGGCAGATGATGATGCAACAGGCATCTTTAGCAAATGTCTACTGGATAGGAGGCATAGAGGAGGGAGTCAGGAAGGTTACTGCCAAATGAGGGAAGTATATTGAGGCACAGATGCCGGACGCTAGAAGGCCCTCAATGGATTACCATTGTACATTAAGATATGACCCATACCAAGACATATTTCTGGAACAGTTGTGGCTGATGAACGTAAATGGGAAACCAGCTCCTAGTACGTCACAGTATTTTGTGATAGGGAAACAAGGGACAGCAATGGAAGTAAGTGATACACAGGGATCGGAGTTGATAGCCAAATGGTTTGATGTGCCTGGGTCAGACCCGCACGTCACTCTATTGGTAAATAGAGGTTTCAAAGCTAAAGATCTGGGTCCAATGATGAAACGAGCAAAGCAGGAACAGTGGGAGAAAACAGATAACCCTCTCATCCTTTGTTCTCCTGAAAAAGATTTAATCAAGATTCTCTGTTTTGCAGAAATGATTGGAGAACCACAGGAAGAGAAAATCACTACAGGCCAGCAAATACAAGTAGGGGAAACTATTAATAAGCAAGGGATGTTGAGGGAAGAAATGGAACAGGTGATTTCGGAGCAGGTATGGTCACAACATGACACAGACGTTGGATTGGTTAAATCGGCAAATCCAGTATACATCCAGGTAAATCCAGTATACATCCAGGTAAATCCAATATACATCCAGGTAAATCCAGTATACATCCAGGTAAATCCTGTATACATCCAGGTAAATCCTGTATACATCCAGGTAAATCCAGTAAACATCCAGGTAAATCTAGTATACATCCAGGTAAATCCAGTATACATCCAGGTAAATCCAGTATACATCCAGGTAAATCCAGTATACATCCAGGTAAATCCAGTATACATCCAGGTAAAACCCGGATCTAAGTCTGTGTGGAAAAGACAGTATTATATGAAGCCAGAAGCAGAAGCAGGCATTAACCCAACCACCAAGGGCCTGGTGGAAGCCAATGTGTTGGAAGAGACAGTTAGTCACTGTAATACCCCACTGTTCCCCGTCCTAAAATCAGATAAGAAGAAATGGAGGCTAGTTCACGATTTATGACCAATAAATGAGATTGTGCCAGACCGCCAAGCGGAGGTACCAAACCCACTCATGCTGCTGACAAACATCCCAATTGACGCCAAGTACTTTACAGTGATAGATTTGTGTGTATCCCCTTAGCAGAAGAGTGTAGACACCTGTTTGCTTTCACTTATGGTGGGAAGCAATATAGATACACACGCTTACCCCAGGGTTTCAAACACTCCCCGCACATTTTCAACCAGGTGTTGAAGGCAGATTTGGAGGAACTTGTCTTAGAGGGAACACTAATCCAGTATGTAGATGACTTGTTGATATGTGCTCCTACGTTGGAGCAATGTCATGCAGATTCCATAAAAATACTGCAGAAATTAGCTGAGGGAGGACACAAGGTGTCCAAGAAAAAGTTATAGTATTGCCAAACAGAGGTTGAATATTTTGGTAGGACTGTGGCTTATCAATCAAAAACCATAAGCCCAGCTCAACTAGAAGGGGTAAGCAAGGCCCCGCTGCCTCAGACAGTAGGGCAAATGATGACCTTTCTGGGGATGACAGGGTTCAGCTCAGACTGGATAGAGGACTATGCAATGAAGGTGGCACCCCTATGGGAACTGATGAAAAACGCTGGACAGCAACAATTAAGCGCCCAGTTGAATTGGAACAGTGATGCTTTGACAGCTTTTGAAACAATAAAATAGGATATGCAGTCTGCATCTGCTTTGGGAACACCAGACAATACAAAATCATTTTTGGTGTACGTTGCTAATAGTGACAGGGGATATGTGACAGCAGTCTTGATGCAGGACACCTGTAGTGGCAGGAAGAAACAACCCATTGCATACTATAGCACTAAATTGGATTCAGTGGCACAGGGATACCCACCCTGCTATCAGGGTTTGGCAGCAGTCCAATATGCATATGATAAGGCTTCAGCTATCACCATGGGATACCCAGTGATCATCCACACCCATCACAAGGTGGCAGAGATGATAGAGCAAGGGAAGTTTGTTTTGACGAACTCAAGGTTGTTAGATTATTTGCCTCTGCTGACATATCCAGACATAATTATCAAACAATGTACAACAGTTAACCCAGCAGAAAGAGTTCCCCTTGGTTATGAGGGAGAACCTCATGATTGTGTAGCAGAGTCCTTGACGTTTACTAGGCTAAGGCCTGACCTTCTCTCAACCCCAATTTTGGGGGCCGAAGAAGAGTTGTTTGTAGATGGATCTTGTTACAAGGACTATGAGGAAAATCATGCAGGATTCGCGGTGGTCAGAAGAGACAGTAAGGGCCAATTTCAGACCATAGTTAGTCAGGCATGTTCACAGCCGTGTTCCGCCCAATTAGCAGAACTAAAAGCCTTGGCAGCCGCATGTAAGGAAGGACGAGATAAGGTGGTGAACATCTACACTGATTCAGCCTATGCACATGGTGTCTGTCATTTATTTGGAGCTGTGTGGAAACAAAGAGGTTTTAGGGAAACAGATGGAACACCCATCCAGCATCATGATCATATTCAGGACTTAATGACATCTCTCCTGCTTCCTTTAAAAGTAGCCATCATTAAGTGTAAGGTGCACAAGAAAGGAAATTACTATATCATTCAAGGGAACAAAGCAGCAGACGAGGCAGCAAAATTAGCATCGAAGTGTCATAGTGCGATAATGGCACAAGCCATATTGGTTGAGGCAGCCCCCGGAATGGATGATGTTATCAGGATGCAAGAGAGAGCCAGTGTCTATGAGCGCAATGTGTGGTTTAAGCGAGGAGCAACCAGAGATGATGCAGGCCTCTGGAGATCTCATACAGGATACTTAGTGGCGCCAGCTGCTCTATTACGAATCCTGATCACGAATGCGTATGGTTTTGACCATTGTGCACGAGGCGAAGTTATGAGGAAAATTAAGGAACAGGGTTTTTGGTCACCATACATGCAGGCGACGTTAGATGCAGCCCTGGCGGAATGTGAAGTATGTGCACAGAACAATGTTAGAAAAGGAATAACAACACCGTTGGGCCACATCCCAACTCCAGAAGGGCCATTTAGGCATTTGGTGATAGTCTATGTGGATATGCTAAGAACAGTCAACGGAAAGCGGTATATGCTTGTGGTAATCAATAGATTTAGCAGATGGGTGGAAGTTGTACCCTCAAAAGACCAAGGAGCAGGAACGGTGATAAAGTTTCTGACTAGGGAAGTAATCCCAAGATTTGGCATCCCGACAGAGATTAGCTCAGAGAATGGGTCTGCTTTCATTGAGAGAACCTTGAAACAGGTGGTTCAGCAGCTCAGAATTAAGCAGAGGTTGGGATGTGTTTACCATCCTCAATCCCAAGGGATGGTGGAAAGAGTAAATGGAACACTGAAAGCTAAGATCAACAAGATTTGTGCCAGTGCTAGGTTTTATTGGGTTGATGCTTTGCCATTGGCACTAATGAGCTACCGCATGCAGGCTAACAGAATAACCCATCTAACACCGCATGAGATGCTTACGGGTCGGCCCATGCCAGTACCAGTGCTTAGGGGTCCTTATGAAGGGCCTCCGTTGGAACAGTTAGAACAGGAACTCAGAGAATATGTACGACAACTAACTGCTATACATGAAGTTATCTATCGACAGGAAAGCGCACGGGTACCAGAGCCAAAGGACACCCAGCCTCAGGCAGTGGAGACCGGGAGATCAAGTCTAAATGAGGGTCTTCAGGAGGAGGTGGAACGAGCCGAGATGAGAAGGACCATACCGGGTAGTTCAAGCTACGCCAACAGCGATACGAGGGCAGCAACACTTGGTACCATCTCAACCATTGTACCAAGGTTCCACAAGAAGCAGGTCGGAGGCCACAGGGAGAAGAAGGAGAAGAAGAAGGTGACGATGCAGATGACTCAAGTGGACCCGAACCAGCGGCAGCTGAAGGAGACCTGGGACGTCCTGCTTAACCCGCTGGGAAACCATCGCCTGCTGGATCGGAATCGCCGGGAGAGGGCAAGTCAGGCTTGGGCATGGGGCATGATGGTGGTCTGTCTGCTATTGCTCGGCTGCGCGCTATGGCCGATGCTATTAGCCCAAGGAGAGATGTGGCGGAAGATGATGGGGAAACTCCCCGTGCCCTGGAATCCGCCAGCTCACGAAGCCCAGGGGAGGCACCTACAGAAAGTACACAAGGAGAACCAGGCACCCCTATTCCTGAACAAGAGTTCGCTACCATCAACCTTGCAGACCTGGACTGGGAGTAATGTGACTGAACTCCTACCTGACGTAAATGACTCAGACATTGACCTGGACAGAAGGAATTAGGAATGAACAGCACTATTAGCAGGAATAATACCATATTGCTTGATCACTGTGAGAATTAGGGTAACTATTCTCATTAGTACAGACAACCTTGGGGATTGAAACCAAACGATCTGGTTAGGTAATGTAGAAGGGGGAAAGCGCCAATGGGATGTTGAGGCTTGCAGTGAAACAGGTATGTGTGGCCCACCCGGAAGAAGACAGGTGCAAAATGGGGAATATCAAGTGCTGTGTAAGCAGCTGAATTGTAAAGTTAGGACAGCACCGGAAATAACACACAGGCCAGAGAACTTTTTGAGGAGACAGCTCCTTCAGCAACGGTGAGAGAAAGAAGTACAGTAGAAATTAAAGGAGAAACATGGGGGCAATTATGGGATAGAGACATAAACAGTGAGGAGTTGGACACTTACATACCGTGGGACCAAGAGAGAGAAACAAGGCGCAGGAGAAGAGCTGTGGGCATTAAAGATATACTCGAGGCTAGGGAAGTGGTGATCCCGAGGAAAACTAGGTATGAGGTGCAAAGGTCCATCAGGGTAAGAACTCAGAATGAGAACAACCTGTGTAGCTGGACAGATGATACTCAGTATGGTCAGGCCATCTGGTCAGGGGGTGCCTGCCAGATCAGGGTCATGGAGACAAGGGGAAAATGGAGTATAGTGGTTGAACATGATAAGGGTAAAAAAGGGTTATTTCTTGAGCTAATTATCACTGACTATTTGAGCGGGAGTAGGATACAACGGATAGATTGGTGGCATGATGACATGGGTTCAGGAAGTGTAGAGACATCAATCACGGCAACCCAGACTCTGAGAGAGGCGCAACAAACACTAACTCAAGCGCCCACTATGGTACAACCACTTGTGTTGGTGCCCATGAAAGAGGATGAGGTTCCAGCACCTGCACAGGTCTTAATCCCCGCCGCCGTGGAAGTAACAGTATCATACCCGGTCACCCCTGTAGAATCAGTGGAAGAAGTAGAGAGGGACCACATGGAAGCAGCTGAAAAATATGACTGGTACAGATGGGCTCAGTATACGGCTAACCAACACGAGGTAGATAATTGCTTGGTGTGCTCAAGAGCAGGACATGGAGGCAAGGTAGTGGTGCCTAGAAAGGTTGGGAAGAGTATTTAGATGAAAAATTTAGGCTATGGCACGCAGGAGTCGATGATGATAGCTACCATGACCCGTGTTTTGTAAGGTGTTTGGTTTGGCTGGGAAGCACACAGATCCAAGCGGAAATGAAGAAGTATAACTTCTCGACAAAATCAGAATGTGAGGCTTTAGACGTAAAGATAAGTTCAGAAAAGGCAGAGGTTACTCTTCCAGTGCCAGGTTTGAGGCTATTGGGTAGCCATGAATGTTTTCAGGCAAGAGGAACTGTTGACGTTGGACATTTTCCGAAATGTAAAATGACAATTGTTTTGGACAGAGGTGAGATATCAATGGTACAAACTGGTAGTGGCTTTACTCTGTTCCAGAGGGCAGGAACACAGAGCATCTATTTGGAGCAAGACCAGGCTATTGCAGATATATTTTGGATGTGTGGAGGAAGACAGCTGCGCTCAGTATTACCAGGCAATTGGTCAGGGACATGTGCCAGAGTCAGGGTGGCCCAAGATGTGACCATAATACCTCACATCCGGGAACAAACTAATGATATACAGCCACCCGAGGAGGAACGAGTGAGGTCAAGATCTAAGAGTTCCTACATACCAGATCCGCAGGTTATCATCGATGTAATAGGTCAGCCAAGAGGAATCCCCAATGAGTTTAAAGCAAGGACTGAGATCAGTGCAGGCTTCAAATCTATAATTCCATGGATAGCACCAGCCAAAAATGCGGAATGGATCAATTACATATATTACAATCAGCAACGATTTATCAATTATACAGATGCAGCTTTGACAGCCCTGTGTGAGCAACTGCAAGCTACGAGTAAAATGACATGGCAGAACAGGCAGGCACTAGACTGGATTTTAGCAGAAAAGGGTGGAGTTTGTGTAATGTTTGGAGAACAGTGTTGTACTTTCATTCCAAACAACACTGCCCCGGATGGTTCCTTTACCCAAGCTATGCTCAAACTCAAGCAGCTGATGTGCTTGATGTGCTGATTTTTCTCTATATATCATGTATATCATTTTTATGCATAATCATTTGAGACAACACAATTGCAAGGCTCTGAGAAAAAGTTGCACATGCTTACACTCATGTTTAATTGATTGATCAACAGGGTTGGAAGGTCTTTCACTTCCTCCCAGTCAAAAGGGAGGGAGAGGCTTGACTCCTTAACCCTCTGGGATGGTGATTGACAGAGGGGGTTGTTTCTAGCTGATGGAGCTGATTTCAGCTCTTTTTGTCGGGACTAAGTTCCCCTCCTCACTCCCCATTTCCAGGCCTAGATTATGGGGCTTGGGGAAGCCCCAAAGGAGGGAATATATAGAGGTTTGACATAGGATATAATATAGAGGTTTGACATAGGAATGTTTCTGAACTCTCACCCTTTATGAATGTATCAATATAATCAACACCTGAGCATATAATTAATCAGTATGGTAACAGTATAATACATCAATGTATCAGGATATAAGCACAACAGTATAATCAAATGATGTATGAGTAGCAGTCACAATAATCAAGTAATAATGAATATTAAGGGCCCTAATGGCTCTATTATTTTTATACAAGTTTCTTAAAGCCTGCGCCATCAATATTTAACAAGGAACGGATCTTGGAAGTTTGCGAAACAATGGTGGCGGATGGGGAGAAAGATCCACCTAAGAATTAGCATAAGGGGATGGCCAGAAAGGTTATGCAAGATAACACTGTATAAATGTGTGTGTCCGGAGTTGGCAAGACAGTTGTTCCTGCAGGTCAACTCGGCTTTTATGATGGCTCATTAAAAGTCTAATTTGAATCCACAAACTCCTGAGTTATTGCATCTTTTTGATTTGTTGCATCCTTTTTGGCAAGAACATAAATTTTTCCATGACATGTTTTACACATTTCTAAAATGAATCCGTTGTTCTCATTTTCATTCAACAGTGACGCGCTAACTGTAAAGGAAAATGCATTTGGCCTTCTTCCACTTGAAATATTTTTGTCTACAGTATATCCTTCTGGTGTGCATTCATGGAAAATAGTTCTAAGTTCATTTTAATATCAATTTCATTACTGTAGGTTCTTGTTTATACTAGCTAGCCTTGGTAACTTAGAAGATGCCAGCAACAACCTATGTAGACATGCCCACATCATCACTCTTTATCCATTAACATGTTTAGGGCAAAACACGTCAAATCTGCTCAGTGAAATGAATGAAAATGGCATGATAGCAAAAACAGTGTAGCCTACTCTGTCTGTCAAAAGTGAATCTTGCCAATGTGGATTAATTTTGATTCAAACATTCTAAGAATCAGATGAATGTATTTTATAAATATTGAAACAATCTAAGTCTATCTGTAGCTGCCGGATTGTGTGGAACATTTGTTATTCTTGGAAAAAGAAATATTTTGAAATAACTCTTTTATATTATGAGTTGTTGGCAAAAGTTGTTTGGCTGAGCTTAGACATCCAATTAATGGATGACTTGCTTGTAAGTTCAAAAGGTAATTTTTTTGACGGTCAAGGAAAATAATGACAAATTATATGGGGCCAACTGAATTATTGATGGCGAATCCGCTACTACTACTGTTCTCGTCAAAAGTTTGAACACACTTATTTTGACTGGTACTGTATGTCCTCCTCTATCCTACCAACTCTCCCATCTGCTGATTCTATCACACTTTTTTATCCTGATTCTGCCTCTGCTTCCATCAATCTCCACATATTATGACTCTCTGCCCGGTTCTTCCTGACCCTAACTAATCAGGCTTAAAGACAGGTCACTCTCCTCAGTGTTAGCTTCTCATGAAAAGCTCAGTGTTGGCTAAGAACTAACCTTTGACCCATGTAGATGAGGCATGACAACAATAAAATCAATCAGGCAATAAAAACACAGTAACTGTTTCATATAGAAAAGGATTTGTTTCATGCACATGGCTGTTTCTGTGTTTGTCCCAAATGGCACACTATTCCCAGGACGTTTAATGCAATGTTTTTTTGACAGGCCCGTGTGCAAGCTAGTGTGCTGTCAGAGGAATAGCTATTTGTTATGCAACCCAGATTTGAATGTGCTGCTGCTGGCTTGATGGCTCTTATTTGGCAACTCACTGTTATATTTGGCAAAGAAATTCAAGAAATATTTGGGAATTTGTGCTGTTTGCATTTTTGTGTTTGTATGTGATTTCCTTGTATTCCTTCATTTTATGAAGGTAAATCATAGACAGAACAATTTGCACAAGAAGCACAGATTTGTAGATATAAACCCAATTTCTGTGAAAGTGATGACTTGTGAACAGGAGAAACATATCTGTATTTGTAAACACAGTCTCAGACGTGTAGATGATCAGAGTGGGTGTACAGATTCAATCACTGCTAGCAAATATTCAGTTACTAGTTTGAAAATATTATTGCACGGTAAAAAAAATAAATGGGCATTGTTCATGTTCACAACTCATCATCTACACAGCTCATTATGTCATATGTCACAAATCATCAGTTACACACTTTCAAAATGGTTTTACAACTATAAATCTATTTTACAAATGTTCATGTCAGGGACTTACCTTCATGCATCGTGAGTCATGACTTCAGCCTGGTGTCGTTAGGTATACTGAGTGAGATTAGATTAGATTAAACTTTATTGCCATTGAACAAGTACAAGTACAGTACAACAAAATGCAGTTAGCATCTAACCAGAAGTACAAATAGAAGAGGGCAGAAAATGTAAAAATAAATGTAAATTACAAGTGGAATGTATAGATGTGCAATGAAAGCACAAGTTATACCTGGAGTGACATAATATAGAACTGTTTCTAAGTATGCAGTTCATTTGTGTGTGTGTGTGTGTGTGATTAACACAGTACTGTAATGCAAGTTTAATGCAGCCGCAGAAAAAAACAACTCATTTAAATATTCACGGATACTTTCCCTTGGTGAATTTATTTTGATAATTTAGTTGTGCATCTTGATCTACAACCATCTTGATCTACAACCATCTTGGACTACAACTTTGCTACAGCGTGCTGTAAATGCAGCTGTTTTCCAGTCACCAGAGAATCTGCTTTGAAGAGCTACACTTTTGTTTTGTCTGCTCGTTACTGGGGAACCTCTCACTACAGATCTATGGGAGGTATTGTTAAAACTACAGACACTGTTCAGAGGTCAGCAATTGTTGGTTTGAGGTAACGGAGAACATAGAAGCAGGCGCTTGGTCCTTTAGTGAAGGCCACTCCCAGACAGCTGAACAGATGCAGAGGGTGCTCAACTCAGGCTGGGGTTCTTCCTTCTCGCCCCCTCCCTGCCCATTTGCCACCGTCCCCTTCTGCTGCCCGAAACGACCCCCCTACAACAGCCTCCTCCTGTCGACGCAGTCAGGAAGGAGAGTGTACATTACCAGTACAGCCTTGTACCGTGTGATGCTTTCCGTACCATCCACTTAGAGAACGTGTACGCACTTGAAGTGGCTCAGGCATAAACGCACACACATTCGCACGCACGCACACTCACACGCACACTCGCACGCACTCACGCACGCACACGCTCACAAAGACACACATTCATGTGTGTGGGGCAGCTCCAGCAGTCCTGTCTCCTTAATCAGCCTGTACAGCCCAAGGCTCCTGTGAGGGTGACATCACTCTTTCCACTGACACAGAAATTACACCACCTCCATTAGTCACTTATTCAACGCGGAGCTGTGGATCCGCTGACAAGCCGAGATGCCAAGAGGGATGCTTCTGCGGAACCTGATCAGGATCCGATTGAAAGAAAAGACAAACATTTCCGTTGAAATGCTTGGGACTTTAGTTTTCCGACACTTGTCAGTTTAAAGCCTGAATCATTGTGCAGAGACACTGAGATTTGACAGTGCAGCTCACCATTGCGACTTCCCACTATTTCCCAACGTGCATGGCTCTGGTACGTGTCGTCCGTTGATTTGAACACGTTGACATTTGGGCTGTGAATTCCAAAAGTCATGAATGATGCTCTGAGTATGCCAACACGCTGTGTGGAACTGCTGTGTGGAATCGCTGTGTTGAACCGCTGTGTGGAACCGTGCATATGTCTGTGTGGAACCGTTGGGTGGTACCGTGCACATGTCTGTGTGGAACCGCTGTGTGGAACTGTGCATATTTCTGTGTGGAACCATTGGGTGGAACCGCTGTGTGGAACCGTGCATATGCCTGTGTGGAACCGCTGTGTGGAACTGTGCATATGTCCGTGTGGAACCGTGAGGGACTTCTAGGCCTTCAGAGGACCTTCCAAATTTAAAATGAAATGAAAATTAAAATGATGTCTTGCGCTCCAGATATGTTATGCTGTGGAGAATTGGCAGCGGAATGCCGATGACATGGCCCGCAGCATGAGCCTTTGGCAGCCTGATTAAGTCCATGCTGAGGACTCATTTGCTCAGACATCATCTGTGACCACCTCCTGAAGCGAGGAGCCAAACCTGAACACAATGAGACAGCAGTGTGACTGATATTGTTTTTCAATGCAGTCTCTGTGTTCTAACGGAATGTAAAGTGTGCCAGTTGTAGACAAAGTACAGGATGTATCGGACTATGCAATAGTCATAGGCAAGTTCTACTTTCAGATGCCTAAGACTTTTGCACAGTAGTGTAGATCTATTCTGTTTTATCTCTCCAAATATTATACTGTACATGCTTTTTCAGGTGAGGGGGAAACGGAAGAGAGGATTTCGGTGCACAATTATCATAGCAGTGTTGAAAAGATCATCACTCACTGTGAAGAGCAACCTGCCAAGGTAATAATCGGCCCAGAGGGAGCCAGATGAAGAAAGCTGGCAAGGAAGCATGCTGATGTCCATAAATGATGTGTGATTCGTGACACAGAAGGGAAAATGTACTGAATATATACCCAGTCATTTACTGAGTGCGTCAATTTGGATAGTTAAATTTGCTAAAATCTCTGTGGTCTTATTGGAGAACAAAAGTAACTTTGTTAGTAGCTTGTGAATATTCTACTCAGTTATTATGTCTGGAGTTTACATACCACTGAATGCCTGCATGTTCACATTGGAATGCCTGCATAATTCACTAACAACAGCCTCTCGCCTGTCTGGAAACCCAAACTAGCTTTACTGCAGACTCACAAAGGCCCCTCAATCAACACATGACCATCTTTTACAACAAATATATATTTTTGGTTCTACAGAAGTGTTTTATGGTGGGATAATATTTTCTGTGGCAAACGGTTTTATTTGTGACATTTTGAATACAGCACTTATATAATTTTTGCACCCTACTTTTGGAACAATACACGTTACACATTTGATATTCCCTTAACAAAAATCATTTCCCCCCAGACCCTCTCCTGCCATGCATCATCTCATCCAGTTTTCATTCCCCCCAACCAGCAGGCCTTCATCCCCTGATGGGAGTGCCTGGAGCATGTACCCCGTCCTCAGGCCCTCTCCTTTGTGCCTGCCAAGGAAAAGTATATTTACTTGGGAACGGTAATTATGTTATATTGAAAACAACGGTGTCACCGGGGTTTCTCTGATTTCTTTGGCAACTTTAAACATTTGCATTTAGCATTTAGTGATATTTATTCCTGGCAGGTCGAGACATGTGGCAACATTTCTCTAACATCATATGTTAGTCGTTTTTGTGACAGAAATTGTCATTTTTCCACTTCAGGATTAAAGATTCAAACACTAAACACAGAAAATGAATCATGCTGTTGACTGAACTGTATTGTTCTTGATTTGAACTTGACTTAATGAAGACCGCAATGGATGCTTTGAGGTCCAAAGTTGATTTTATGAAAAAATCTAAATCATCTTGTTTTGATACATTCACACATACCAGGAATTTTACATGGTGTAATGGTTCTGTGAATGGTAAAAAACATTTCGGGACAAAACACACCAATGTTTCTCATCGTTGACACAATTATATACAATGGGTGTTAACTGTTCAGGGTACAAAAGCCACATGCCAGGGCACAAAGACGATTGAGTGAAATAAGAGGATGTGGAGCTTACATTATCTGTTACACAAATGTAAACTGCGAAGTTCCTTTAACATCACAATCACATGTGCTAATAAGTACGACCTAAATAAACAAATGACATAGTTGTCCACAGTCACTTTTGTTTTAAATCATTCACCACAAACGCTGCCATGTCGAGTGATGTCAAACCTAACGTTACTTCTCGGAGCTCTCAAAAAGTGGGAAAGTTCCGACCTCCACTTGGAGGTCGGAACTTTCCCACTTCCCAGTTGCTCATGAACCGGAGAGGTTTGATTCATTTAAGCACTAAACGTCAGCTATTGATCGATTAACTATCTAGCTTGCTACCTGCATGTAGTCCGTTCTTGAGGTTGTTCTCAGTTGAGGTCCTGCTAGTGGCTTTGAATGATGTGATGTGTGACGCTGCTTCCAAAATCATCAGATAGTGACATTGATTGGTTGTCCATGGTGAAATCATCAGATAGTGACATTGATTGGTTGTCCATGGTGAAATCATCAGATAGTGATATTGATTGGTTGTCCATGGTGAAATCATCAGATAGTGATATTGATTGGTTGTCCATGGTGAATTCATCAGATAGTGATATTGATTCGTTGTCCATGGTGAAATCATCAGATAGTGATATTGATTGGTTGTCCATGGTGAATTCATCAGATAGTGATATTGATTGGTTGTCCATGGTGAATTCATTAGATAGTGATATTGATTGGTTGTCCATGGTGAATTCATCAGATAGGGATATTGATTGGTTGTCCATGGTGAAATCATCAGATAGTGATATTGATTGGTTGTCCATGGTGAAATCATCATTCTGTGTGAATTACGATGTACCTCTTTAGTTTGGTTCAAGATGCACTTTACACCCAAACTTACAAACAAACAAACCAACTGCTGACTGCAATATTTTGACAGTAACAGGGGCACAAAGGCCATGGTGGCCGTAGGGTATACAATGGGGGCAACCCGGCCAGAGCGAGGCGCAACGATGGCCATGGCCATCGTGGTAGTCGTGAAATTCCTACGCTGTTGATAACCATATCAAATATTGGGATAAGAGAATTTAGTTAATAATGTACTTCAATTCACATGATATGTACACATATGTACAATGAGATGAACAGTTTTCCCTGCAGAACAGCTGTTTATTTAGCATTCCTACTGTCTTTTAACTGTTCTACCTCAATTAAAAGTTTGATTTCTCATATGATGAGTGCAACATCGATCTGACTGATCTACAAAAATTGACAAGCCTTTATTTCTAATGCAAGGCGACTCAGATGAC
This sequence comes from Esox masquinongy, assembly GCA_016801175.1. Classification (NCBI taxonomy): domain Eukaryota; kingdom Metazoa; phylum Chordata; class Actinopteri; order Esociformes; family Esocidae; genus Esox; species Esox masquinongy. The sequence goes on from JACXGI010002238.1 coordinate 35,767, forward strand.
AGCCTGGATCCTCTCAATCCCAGCCACTGAGTCAGCTGTGGGTGGGAAGGGGGATGTCCAGAGAAGTGTGTGTTGAGGGAGTGCTGTAGGCTGCGGTGGCAGTGAAAACGCTGTAGGGTTAGGCTGAGAGGAGAGCTGCTCTTTTATATCTCAGTGGTTGGAACGTGCACCCAACAAAACAAGTGACTTGTCTTTGTAAATTTGCGAAGTGCTTCTGTCAAGTACTTTGCTAGACCTGGCTTCCTTGATTTACTCCCACGTTTCAAGAATTAGATTCATGAAGTACCAAGACAAATTACGACATACTTCCTCTTTCGCCCTCATTAATCTCTGTGTATTTGTGGTTGAGAGCATGCGGTTTCTTCTGATGTGGAAATAGTTCAAATGTGTATTCATTCGAGTAGCTTGTTATGTATTGCCTGTTGACTGCTAAGAAAACACAATCCTTGTACTCTTGCTTCCAATCGAACCATCTAACATGCGTACAGGCTGACTTTTCTACAGGAAACCTCTGTGTCTTTGGATTTATAACTGCCAGTTTGTTCTGATGTTTTCTTCTGAGGCTGGCTCCAAGTGCTCGTTGGAAAGAAGATCTGGGATATGAAACGTCCGAGATGAACTGTGCTTTTGACTTCAGAGCATTTCTTGAACAATTTGATTTTAGCTTGATATGTTTGCGAGCTCACAAAACATTGCTGACGGTTAGTCAAACTTCATTTTCCACATTGATATGGTTGGAATTTTGAACCAGAAATGGAACCAGGTAAGCCTAGTTGAGGTGGCCCACGAGTAGAAGTGATGAATGTTTTCGCCCTCACTGGATTTGAACCTGGGTCTCCCACATAAGAGGCTATGCCTTTCACCACTACGGCACGAAGCTACACGCATGCTGAGTGTTGGTATGGCGTCTCGACATTAAATCATTTTGTCACGCATTACCATCATGCCAAGTTTGACTATTTTCGCTAGATACCATTAAGCATTGTGTTAAACTGATTAATGTTTCTTATTAAGTTTACCTCAACCACAAATATGCATCTATGAACTGTATGGCTTTTGCCACTGGACATTATAACAGCTTTTTAGCCAGTAATAGGCATTCTAGTATCTACTAACTTACTACTTGGAATAGTCATAAAAATTGAGCAATTGCTAGCGAGGCTGAAGACGAATTTTACACTGCCAACGCTATTTCATTTAATGGCTAGTTTTTCTTTCATTCGTGAATTACATTGATACATTAACTATCAATATAGGTGACGATAACTGAAAAACTCATCAAGTGAAAAGACAAGAGAATCACGGAAACCCCTACTCTTTTGTGATCTAGCCTATATTACCCCAATGTGAACTTTGAAAATCTACCAGAAATAGTCACAATATAACTGTAAACTGTTTTAGATTAGGCTTACTATAACAAATGTAACCATAAACAGTTTTAGTTTAGGCTCACTATAATCTAGCTACTGAAGGTTGTACCCAGCAAAGTTTTTGTCTATCCTGAACAAATCCTAATGCATAACTTGTTTTGATTGTAACAAGTTTCAAACGCAGAACCTGTTGTTTGGCAGTCTGCGTCTCTAATCACTACGCTATTTAACAAGGGGTAGTCAGTCAGTCAGTCACTCACTCAGTAAGAGACATTCGCTCTTCTTGGCTGGCTCCGCTTACGCAGTCCAGCAAAAAGGACTGTATTCATCATTTGGTTTAAAAGTGATTTTAAAATAACAATAATTAACACTGGCTACGCTACGTGTAAATTAAACAGCCACTCCGAAGTTGTTGTGCCTCAGATGGATGACCTTTTCAAACACTGGTGTCTGAGTCACCTGTCTACTTTTGCATGCACTTTAAATAAACAGTATGCATTTGTTTTAATATGCTGAGGGGGGCTGAGATGGGGTAGAGCCTGGACCAATAAACTAGGGAAAAGTTCAATTATTTATAAATAGATTGCCAGCTGATCAAAACAAGGCCCAAAATCTGTTTAGGTTGTGTGGTACACAAATCAATTAGACTTTGGGTTAGATTTCTTTTTGAGAGGGTGGAGACCAGAGCTTCCATGTGGATGTGGAATTAAATCACAAAGCTGGCCAAGTTACTCAAGATGTCAGTTTTGGTAACCAAGACAATAACAACACTAAACATCTATAACACAAAGTTTGTAGTGTGTAAATACATTTTGACATTTTACTTAATTTAGAAGACATTGTCATCTACAACGACATACTTATTAGTACTTTCTTAGTGATTGCATACATTTTTCATTTCATACTGCTGCCCCTGTGGATATTGAGCCCACATCCCTAACAGTGTAAATGCCTTGATCAACCAACTGAGCAAAACAGAATGAAGATGAACGTGTTAGATAAAGACAACACCTAGATACTAGATAAGTCACATCAACCAAATTACCTGAACTAAATCACCTAAGTCAAATGACTGGAACCAAACCACCTGAACCAAATAATCTGAACTAATTCACCTGAATCAGATGATCTTAACCAAATCACCTGAACTAAACCACCTGAAACAAATCATATGAATTAAATAATCTGAATCAAATCACCTGAAGCAAATCACCTCAATCCAATCACCCCAACTAAAACCATGAAGACAAATACAAACAGTGAAAAAAAACAGTATTTTGCATTTTTTTTATTCATACTGGCTCTCTTCTTAATCACATTATATTGCTTCTTTCTCCAGTTTGGCTTTTACTTGCCTTCTCCTTGCCAAAGCTGTCCTCCTCGTGATCATCATCATTATTGTCAACTTACTCCACTCCACTTGCTGTGATGTATAAAATGTTTTCCTACATCTGCAAATCATTTGCAACAGTCTAGTTGTTGGGCAGGCAGGGTAGCCTAGTGGTTTGAGCATCTGACCAGTTACGGAAAGGTTGATTTAATCCCGAGCTGATGAGGTGAAAAATCTATCACCCCACTTGCTTACAGGTCATTGCTGAATATATGATATGCTGTATATATAGTATATATTACAACTCTGTTTCCAAAAATGTGTAAAATGTAAAGAGAAACAAAATGCAATTATATGCAAATCATGTATCCCTATATTTAATTGAAAATAGTACAAAGACAGCATAGTGAATGTTGAAACTGAGGCATTTTATTGTTTTTGGAAAAATACATGCCCATTTTGTATTTGATGCAAGCAATATGTTTCAAAAGTTGGGACAGGGGCATGTTTACTGCTGTGTTGCATCACCTTTTCTTTTAACAATACTTTGTAAGCATTTGGGAACTCAGGAGACCACTTGCTGTAGTTTTGAAAGTGAAATGTTTTCCCATTCTTGCTTGATGTAGGATTTCAGCTGCTCTACAGTTCGGGGTCTTCTTTGTCGTATTTTTCGTTTCATAATGTTTTCAATGCAGTGCTGCCTGAGGGCCCGAAGACCACTGCCAACCAGGGCTGGCCCTAGGCACAAGCGATATAGGCATTCACGTAGGGCCCGCGACCACTAGGGGGCCCCAAACCTCTAAGAGAGAAGGGCCCACAAATCAAATTTTGCTTAGGACCCCAAAAGGCAATCCAATATTGGTTTTCAGCCTTGTCCCATGCACACAGAGATTTCTCTGGATTCTCTGAATCTTTTAATGATATTATGTACCATAGATGATGAGATCCCCAAACTCTTTGAAATTTTATGTTGAGATGTTATTCTTAAATTGTTGCACTATTTGCCTGCACAGTCTTTCACAGAGTGAAAGACTAAAAGACCCATTCTAAAAGACCCATTCTCTCTGTGATGCTCTTTTTATACCCAATCATATTTCTGACTTCTTGTTAATTAACCTAATTAGTTGTGAGATGTTCCCGCAAGTTTTTTTTTTAGCATTACGCAGTGTTTCCAGTCTTTTGTTGCCCCTGTCCCAGGTTTTTTTAAACATGTTACTGGCTTCAAATTCAAAGTGGGCATATCTTTTTCAAGAAACAATAACATTTCTCAGTTTCAAAATGTGATATGTAGTCTTTGTGCTATTTTCTATTGAATAGAGTTTACAGGATTTACATATCATTGCATTCAATCAATCAGTCAAATTTATTTATAAATCCCTTTTTACATCAGCAGTCACACAGTGCTTTTAACAAAACACCTAGACTGAAAACATTCTGTTTTTATTTACATTTTACGCAGCGTCCCAACTTTTTTGGAAACAGGGTTGTATATGAATAAAGACAACATTCACACAAAGTATGAGAAAGTTTAGGAATGCTCAAATTCTGCTTTACAGTAAATGTTGGCTGTATTGCCTATATGTCGGGGGGAAATGCCTTTTCTCATCCAATACAATCATCTCTGGAGAAAGAAATTTGCAACTAAATGTTTGGTGTGGTCACACATAATAGGGAACACATGTTAAGGTACTAAGCTCTCACATTTTTCTATTACCTATAAATATGCCTTTATAGCTAAAAAATCTAAATCAAATATATTTTATAAAGCCCTTTTTACATCAGCGGTTCTCACAAACTGCTTTAACAATTAAGTAAAAGTAACATAACAATTAATTTACTATGGAATTGTCCTAATAAATAAATATAATATATGCCTAATACCACACAATATTAGTCTTATTAGCTAAGTCTAGACACATACAATACGAATTACTGACCAATATGTATACCTTAAAAAATATTGTGACCTACAGTTTATAATGAACACAATGTAGCAGACATACACAGGCTGCTAATCGCAATTATTTTTAACACAGCAACAAGGGAATACTGATTAATCTGTGTTAATGAACAGTTCTATTATTAAAAATAACCATCCAAAGTTTTTTGTTATTTCTTTCACTGAACAGCATAGCAAGTCTGTTATTAAGTGAGTGTTTTATTTTTAATTTCACAAAACAACCACTTTTTTTGATATAATCACAGTCTGTTGTTAGAACGATTGATGTTTGACCGACAGAAATGAACATCTGGAATTTTGGCCTGACACCTGATAACGTGACACATCGGAGTATTGTATTTTGTACTTTGAACAATACATTTCCACAGTCCTTACCGAAATTGCATTTTGTTCAGGGGACGTAATTACAATAACAATCGCCAGAAAGCATTGCTAGGGTTTCATTTAACCTTCTCATTTTGGTATTCTAATAAGATTGTTAGAGTTAGTGCAAAGACACAACATAGGTACACATCCACGAATCACAGTGATAACTGTGCGTAATACGATGTATTTTTCATTTCTAAAATACAAGATATTTGTAGAAGTTCTTTGCCAAAATACCTGTATTTTTAAATTATTTTTGTTATACTTTAGTGTGAATTGTCATTTGTAATTGGCCGGTGCTTTGCGGGATTAGGAAATATGGTACGTGACATTTGACCCTGACAGACTTGTGTCTTAGACATTCCTACAGGTTTTTCCAATAACACTTTTACATCATGACCAGACATATGACAGACGGTTGGCTCTTTATGTGTCTTTAGCTGAAGGGCCCAGGGGTTCAAAGCTGCAGAGGAGTCTCTAGGTAAAACACTAGTTAATTACAACAACCACAGATTAACAACAATCAAGCCCTTGGTTAGGAAGGACGGGTCCTTCCTTAAATACAGCACAGTTGCCCAACGAACACTCCGCTGAGAAGAGTGACGTCGCATTGACACATGCAGAACTTCTAAAATGGCCTTCTAAAAGGAGATCACGTTCACTGCAGATGTTGGCTCAAGATTAGATAGCCTTAAAAAGTCGAGTGTAATGACTTTTCCCGGAGCAGACGTCTATCACGAGCATAGCCAACGTCGTGAACTCTCAACTCATTGGAGGATACTGTATGTCATAATGTATTTTATCACCTCTCCTTCTTTTATGAAGTTGGAATGCATATGAAGATGCCAGTGGCCAACACATCGAGGATATATGGACTGTAGGTTGGAGAAATCCAGCCTTGAATCATCTTACCGCCACAATGATCTACTTTATTGCTATAACACCTGTGATTATCTGAATAGAAGGACTGGATAAGTGAAGCCTTCCTGTATCATAATTATGGATTATAGGACAGGAAATAATCTTTGTCAACTTTTAATGATTCACTCTGGCTGAATGAGCTGTGTGTGTGTATGTGTGTGTCTGTATGTGTGTGCCTGTGTGTGTGTGTGTCTGTGTGTGTGCCTGTGTGTGTGTGTGTGTGTGTCATTGATGTCCACAATGATGTTATAATGCTGCTGCAGTATAATGATGTGAATTCACAAATGTCTACGTGAGGCACATGCAACCCAATTATGGTGGAACTGAAGAGAAGGAGCCCTGAAGTTTAGAGTTTGAACCTAACTGTGTACGTATTAATTGTTTATTTACACATTTTTGCTTCCCTCACTAATCACCAATTCATTCTCATTTTGCCTCAGAGTCACTAGAGCAACAAGACCAGCTGACTGACAATAAGTCTTTCAGAGTCCCTCTCAACAATGCAAAAGAAATAACAATGCAAAATAAATAAAATGAAAGAATACACAAAAATGGCACGGTTGAGTGAGTGACTGAACGCATGTGTGTCCAGCTGAACAGTGCAGGTGGTCAGGCCAGGTCAAGTTTCAACAGTCCAGTGGCAGATCAAAACTGAGAGCCTCCTAGTACAAGACCCCGTCTGACCGTAGGCCGAATGAGCAGCGCGTAGCCGGGGGTAGAAGGGCCCTTGATAACGACGCTGTCTGTCACTCAGGTTTGTTTTGGATGGATGTCCAGGAGCTTGGCCTCACCGAGGGGCTGGGCTGGTCTGGTCCAGATGCTGCTAACACCACGCTAGGTTTGGAGAAGACCCAGGGAGCCATGTCAAATGTCTTCAGTCGCTTCAGGGACTGATATCTCCACTGTGCCCTCTTGATGACGCTAGTGGTCTCAACGGTCCATGGCTTTTTTGTACCCAAACCTGCTGGCGTGTTGCTCCCTTCATTACTTCCTAGAGTCAATAGTCATTTCCTCTGTTTTGCTGACATTGAGAGGCAGATTTTTATCCTGGCACCATGGTACCAGTTTGTAAACTGCCACCCTGTCAATCATTGTTTTTGCAGCCTGCAGACCGTTTGTTAAAAAGAAAATAATTCTTGCGACCGTCTAGTTTGGTTCCCAGTCCTTTGAACATAGACATATGGAAAGGTCATTTTCATATCACCACTAGTGGAGCGTTTTACTGCTCAGTCTATTTGCGATTCAAAGTCATTCCCAGAAAAAAAATAGAATACCATGACTAGAATGTAATTGCTTGCAGACTGGTGGCTATTAAGTTGGTTTAGTCAAAGTGCAATGAGTGAACATCATCTGGGCACAGCAGAAACAAATAGATTCAACCAGTAATGAAAGATATGGAGGTTAGACACACTGTCTAATGCTGTGCTGGTCATCCTGGCGAGATGTCCGTTACACAAGCCTAGTAAGTTCAATATTCAATTTAACACACTGGATCCAGCTTGAATCAGCTTGTCATAGTTGTCATTGTCCATTTCCATCACTTTCCATCACTCTGACCTATGTCTAGCTGACAGACCGATGGGGTTCATCCAGCAGACCTCCACATGTGGTTTGTTGGTGCAGATGTTAGAGCACCTCCAATGGCTGTTTAGGGTCATAGGTCACAAACCAGGCCACATCCTTTTTAAGAACCCAATTTCATCTATCAGAAACTTTTTTTTTTATTGGTGTAGATGGAATGTCTGTGTGGCTGTGTGTGTGTGTGTCTGTGTGTGTGTGTGTGTTTTGCATCTAGATCGCCTCCACACAATCCATGATGTTAGTGTACAGTTGTGCTCAAAAGTTTGCATACCCTTGGAGAACTGATAATATATGTACCATTTGTAAAGAAAACATGAGTGAGCAGGCAAAACACATGTCTTTTATTTCTTACGGGGTTCACATTCAACTGTAGGTCATAACACAATGGCACAATCATAAAACAAAACATGGCAACAAAGAAAAAGATGAACTGACCCCAGTTCAAAAGTCTGCATACCCTTAGTTCTTAATCCTGTGTACTGCCCCCTTTAACATCAATGAAAGCATGCAGTCTTTTGTAATAGTTGTCTATGAGGCCCCAAATTCTTGCAGGTGGTATAGCTGCCCATTCATCTAGGCAAAATACCTCCTGATCATGCAAAGTCTTTGGTCGTCTTGCACGAACCATATGTTTGAGATCTCCCCAGAGTGGCTCGATGATATTAAGATCAGGAGACTGTGATGGCCACTCCAGAACCTTCAGCTTTTTCTGCTGTAACCACTGGAGGGTCAACTTGGCCTTGTGCTTAGGATCATTGTTGTGCTGGAAAGTCCAAGAGCATCCCATGCGCAGCTTTCGTGCAGAAGAATGCAAATTGTCTGTCAGTATTTTCTGATAACATGCTGCATTCATCTTGTCATCAATTTTCACAAGATTCCCCGTGCCTTTAGCGCACACCCCCCCAAAACATCAGTGAGCCACCACCATGCTTCAGAGTGGGGATGGTATTCTATTCACTATAGGCCTTGTTGACCCGTCTCCAAACACAGCGCTTATGGTTGTGACCATACGGCTCTATTTTGGTCTCGTCACTCCAAATTAGTGTCCCAGAGGCTGTGAGGCGTGTCAAGGTGTTGTCGGGCATATTGTAACCAGGCTTTTTTGTGGCATTGGCGCAGTAAAGGCTTCTTTCTGGCAACTCGACCATGCAGCTCATTTTTGTTCATGTATTGTCGTATTGTGTTCTTTGAAACAACCACGCCATCTTTTTCCAGAGCAGCCTATATTTCTCCTGAGGTTACCTGTGGGTTTTTCTTTGTATCCCGAACAATTAGTCTGGCAGTTTTGGCAGAAATTTTTCTTGGTCTACCTGATCTTGGCTTGGTATCAAGAGATCCCCGAATTTTCCACTTCTTAATAAGTGATTGAACAGTACTGACTGGCATTTGCAAGGCTTGGATATCTTGTTATGTCCTTTTCCATCTTTATAAAGTTCCATTACCTTGTTACGCAGGTCTTTTGATAATTCTTTTCTGCTCCCCATGGCTCAGTATCTAGTCTGCTCAGTGCATCCACGTGAGAGCTAACAAACTCATTGACTATTCATACACAGACAGGCTCGGCGCCACGAGGGGGCAAGAGGGGGCTTAACATCCTCAGTTGAATTTTCGGCCCCCCCAGTTTAATTTTTAAATACGCTATAGAAAAATAGCAAAAAAAAAGATTAGCCCCCTTGCCAGTATGTTCTGCCCCCTCAGTCACTGAGCGCCGGGCCTGTACACAGACACTAACTGCAATTTAAAAAGCCACAGTTGTGGGAAATTCACCTTTAATTGCCATTTTCACCTGTGTGTGTCACCTTGTGCGTCTGTTACAATGCCAAACATTCAAGGGTATATAAACTTTTGATCAGGGCCATTTGGGTGATTTCTGTTATCATTATGACTTAAAAAGGATCCAAACAACTATGTGATAATAAATGGCTTCATATGATCACTATCCTTAAATAAAAGTTTTTTTTGCATGATCAGTCATATTTTCAAAATCAATGCCAAAATTTCACAATTTCTGCCAGGTTATGCAAACTTATGAGCACAACTGTACGTTCCTCATCAAACTTCTGTGCACTTCCTGGATCTACTCATCATTAAGGTGGCCACAGCCCGCCACTTCCTGGATCTACTCACCATTACGGTAGCTACAGGCCGTCACTTCCTGGATCTACTCACCATTACGGTAGCTACAGGCCGTCGCTTCCTGGATCTACTCACCATTACGGTAGCTACAGGCCGTCGCTTCCTGGATCTACTCGCCATTACGGTAGCTACAGGCCGTCGCTTCACACAGGAAGGGCAGGAACTGAACCCTGATTAGCAGGGTTAATCTCAACCTCTTGGTTGATGAGAGACATCGAGGCTTGGAAAGGAAGTGCACTGGGACGGATCCCAAACCAACACACCGAACGACACAGTGTGTCTAGACAGGCTCACATAGGAATGAGGGAGTGAGGGATTAAAGGCGCGTCAACACAAGTAGTTTGGTGAGGATGCAAAACATCAGAGTGGGGTGGTTGCTATGGGGAACTTGAACTTGACGCTTTCACTGATGAAATACAAAAACCTTTGAATGACATAATGATCTTGCCCTGACTGGACAAGATGTCTGGGGTCAAGGGTGACAGTGGTTTACTTCCATAGTCTGTCCTAGTGAGAGCCGAGAGAACCATTCAGAAGAACCCACAAACAGAATGGATTTAATAATGGAGTGGTTTCATTAGTGGGATTCTGTGGTTTCACACGTCAAAGCATTGTTTTTTTTCTTCTAATTTCACACATATATTTTACAAAACAGAGATGTGTTTTCTGGACATTGCTCCCTTGTTGTCATTGTCAAATGGTAAAACCAATATGTACACAAAAGCAAATTAATTTGATCAAAAATAGAGACTTGAGTTTTGCTTTACATTCTTTACTGTACTAATACTTAAAGACAGAGCCGTGCATAGAACTTTTGAGGGGCATGGGCCCAAATGACAAAGAAGTGCTCCCCGGGTATTTGCCGGGTATCAGTTTCCGCAATGCGCATCACGCAGACAGACAACGCGTCCCCGTTTGAGTATAAGATGCGTCACGCAGATAGGATGTGGGCACCTATGGGCAAAAGGGCACTTGTTGAGTCTGAGGGGCGAGGGGGGCAGGAGGCTTTCTGTGTACGTGCCTGATCACAAGCGGCACTAATATGATCTCAAATGGTTCCAGGAACATGACAGCAAATTCAGTTCACTTGACCTTCCTGTGCGGTAAGAGAACAGGTAATGTAGTTAAATCTACAGCATTGATGTGATTCCACCATGTCAACATGGACAGCATCCAGTCTTCCAAAGTCAAAGGGCTCTGACCTGGTACTGGTCCAAAGTCAAAGGGCTCTGACCTGGTACTGGTCCAAAGTCAAAGGGCTCTGACCTGGTACTGGTTTAAAGGCAAAGGGCTCTGACCTGGTATTGGTTAAAAAGGCAAAGGGCTCTGACCTCGTACTGGTTTAAAGGCAAAGGGCTCTGACCTGGTACTGGTTTTAAGGCAAAGGGCTCTGACCTGGTACTGGTTTTAAGGCAAACGGCTCTGACCTGGTACTGGTTTTAAGGCAAAGGGCTCTGACCTCGTACTGGTTTAAAGGCAAAGGGCTCTGATCTGGTACTTGGGATATTAAACTGGGTGCATATACAGCTCCGGAAAAAAAAA
>JACXGI010002238.1:47072-76716 GCA_016801175.1 Esox masquinongy
CCCACTATATACATACCCCACTCACATCACCCACCCAGGATTGAGCCTGGGTGGCTTATTGTACTGATGCCACCGGGGACTTTGGCTCAAGCACGTATCTATTGATTCCTGGCAGACGAAACCTGTCTGAAAGCCCTCTCTCTGAATCAGATGAGTCACTCCTAATGATAGATTTCAAGCATTCCTAAATTAGCAGACACTCGTATCAAGAGCTTACAGTCTTCCTAAAGTTGACTGCCACATCACATTCTGTTACCCATAGTTCCCTGTGCGTTTGTGCTAGCAACACCATTTACGTGTGTCTGTCAGACTCTTGTCCATCTATGATAATCACTGTTATTCATGAATTTCATTGCAGGAATACCATGTCTTACCCTGTTTTGTCAGAGTTTAAAGTTAAAAGAATTATCTGTAATTTTCCAAACATTTCAAAACAGAGGAGAAATAGGTTACTTCATATGAAAGGGAAAGGCCAGAGGAACATGTTGATTCAAACCACCTGCAGATCATGTATTTGGGAACAAAACTAAATGTACGGAATCAGAAAAAACATTCTCTTGGAAAACACGTTTTCAAAGCCTCTTTTGAAATCATTCATTTTCAGGTTACAGTGTATTTCCAAGCCATGTATGGGCAGAATGGGAGTAGCTTTCCATGATCACCGCCAACCCCTGAGGCATGAACACAGGCTGTAGCAAAAAGGGAGTTTATCCAACTGTAAACTGATCAGTTTTGGGAAGAGGGCCTGCATTTGTCAATAATCAACTAAAGAGCTGAAAGTTAATTTTTTCAGACGGAAATGTAAGCTGACTACACTGCACATTAATCCAATTATCATTGTATCATTTATAATCAACAGTGCTGGAATAGAGACCCAAACAAAATTATACTATTTTAAACTTAGTTGTGTAAAATATTGTATGAATACATATTTAACATTTCAGTGAAATCCATCATAAGAGATTAGTATAGCTAGCTAGTCTCTGAATTTGGCAATCTTTATTTAAGTAGTCAAAATTTAGCTGTCACATTCTTCTGGCCTTAAAACAGGATCCATTACGATTGGTTAGTTTAACTAAGTTGGTATTGGACTATCAGACAGGTGCCATTTGGCAGTGAACAGTTTGGTTGATTGGTTGGTCGTAAATATTGACCATTTTCTATTGAATTCTTTGATTTGACATTATATGGTGGTGATGTCGACAACCCAACTGCTCTACCGTGTCACCTGGCAGCTGTACAGTAGCTGTGTGTGAGAGTCTGCACTTAAGTGTATGTCATGAATTGCAAGCTATTAATGACAATCTTTAGATACTAACCACGAGACATTAGAGGGGGAAATATTACACGTTATAAAAAAAATGAACAAAGTCATCAAGACACGTGAACAAAACCCACAACAAACACCACGAACCGATGAGACACAAATACAAACCATCTGCTTGTGAAGTCATGGTTATTATGTTTCGATGACCTTCTGCCATTTCCCTCAAAGTCCTTGCATACTAATTGGTGTTTGCTGTGTGTTCTGTTCACGTGTCTTGATGAGTTTGTTCATTTTTGAACACAGCGTAACAGCCCCACGCCCCCTGTCCTCGGCTCTTGTTTAGTGTCTGAAGATCGGTATAAAGCTCAACGCCGTCTAATTGAATTATTATGAGACATGTTTTGGCCCAGTGATGTTGCAAGAGGACTCCAAGGCCATATGAAGTGTAGCTATTGACTAACATAGAGGATGTTATTCCCAATGGACTGTGGCGCCTCGGAAATACGTCAGTTATGACATTGTACTGGAAGGCACACTACGGCTTCTCGAATGTTGATATGAAAACCTTGTCTGGAGATGGTTTTGAAGCGTCACCTTAGCGAAATGTCATGTAAAGAAGTGCCGCATCTTAAGTGGGTCTAAAGTCCATCACTATATTTGAAGAGATTTCTGTAATTGCTAACTCAGGGGCTAGGTCCTGTCTACTGTGGTTAGTTGTTTTTAACTCCATAATACAGCAACATATATGAAATCTTTATAGAAGTGTTTCTACCTCATCATTCGTGAATACACAATAAACCATTCATAAACAGATTTATTATATTTGTCAAGAAAGTTAATGTTTGCCAAATAGTGAGCTTATATCTACCTCGAGTTGTTAGCCTTTTACAAAACCACTTGCAAGTGCTAGTAAGATCATCACTTACATCATGTATCATGTTCTAGTTTTCGCTTCTTATTCTTCCATCCCTGATTTTTTCATTTCAAATAGTGTCTATGGCCATTTCTCACCGTAACAACACTCAGACAGATTCATAAAGACTGTTACGTCCATATACATATGCCTCATTTGCTAAATTTGCCGTGATATACATACATTGCCATGCTTTTTTGAATCGGCATTTGCACAGTATAGATAATCACACTTCTTAGTTCCAAGCGAAAACTTTAATTATAAGAAAGTGTTCCGATGTTACTTAAAACCTGGCTTAAGCTGAAACAATGAGGTAATATCTGAAATTCTGAATAATGGGTATGACCTTGGAATGTAAAGAATTATTAACTGCTTTTCATAACGTCACCATTTGTGAATAGTAGATCTTTATTGCAAAGATCCACAATTCGCCCACTTTTTTGTCAAAATTTAGGCCAGTGTGGGTAATGTACATTGTGTGTAGATACAGAGATTGATCAAGTCTCATTATATCCGTTTCATTGCGGGGTACAGATATGACCAACATGTTTCTTTTTAGAGAAAGAATATATTCACACTAAACTAGAAGGTTTATTAAACATTTTATTTCCAAAACAATACAGAGGTAAAACAGTTTTGCTTGGGTTTGGTGGGCCTGTTAAACGAAACATCAACAGTTCCAACATCAAAACTTCTTCCAACATCTTTATAAAAATCCACAAACAAACCAACAAACATTAAATCAAATGAATTGTAGAATAAAACTATAGAAACTGGAAAAACTTAAAAAGAACAAAAATAAGAACAACAAGGTGGTCGTAGTCAATTGTTGATAAATTTCCACAAAGGTACAGCACCTTTACCAGAGAGAATAACTGAAAGATGCATCCATATTAAGAATAGTTCATTTCTTTAGGTTGAGATTCACATTACTGAATGCCAGCACCGTAATAAAACGAGCCAAATGTATTCCCATACAATCTTCAACAACTAGAAATGAGAAGAAAAAACACCACAGAATGTATTCTTTCCAGAGTCAAAATATTATTTTGAACGTTCTCCCGATCTATACCACAGTAAAAGTTCAGAAAAGTTATTGAAGGTTGATTTCCTTGCATACACACACCTCCTGTACATTACTTACATGTGAAGTATTTGATTCTCTTTGCGTTGTTATACATGACATAACTCATGGAAGTCACCATTAGCCCATCCGTTTCACTTTGGATTTCATTGTTCACTACTCAACGCTGCCCAGTATGTATTTTTGGTTTTAAAAGGCACATATAAAATATAATACCTTACTAACAAGCGATTGCCTGATTGTTGTAGATCTTCCTATTTCTTTCATCCCATCAGTGTTCCATTACGAGAACGTGAAGAGTGTTATTGTGTTGTTGCACATGTTGGAGTCCTCCTGGCCTAATGTCTATGCTACAGTAACCAGATTTAAATGGGGACACATTTTTTTCTATTTTAAGCTTACTTATATTCTAGTGCAGAGCTATTCAACTCCATTCCTGGGGGTACAAATCACTTCTCATTTGTGCTTGTACATAGTAGTTAATTGTGGTCACCTGGTGTCCCATTTTTAATTAAGTTCCTGATTAGAGGGTTGCAAATAAAAAATAGAGTGGAAGTGGCTTGGAGGTCCGGATTTGAATACCATGGATCTAGAAGGTGACTTTTACTAGTTTTAACTGGTCTTTAATGGCTTGGAATGGTCTGGACTAGCGTTAGCTGGTTTGGGCTGATACGAACTGGTATTTACTGGCTTGAATTGGTTTGGACTGGTCTGTGCTGATTTGGATTGGTCAAAGCTGCACGAGGCCTTTGGTTGTTGTGGCGTCTCACCAGCCTTGTCTTCCTCCTCCTTACCCCAACTGCCGAAAAAAGAAAATGTATGAAAGAGGGAAAAAATTAAGTGAAAGACAGGTAGGAGGGAGTAAAAAAGAGCGAAGAGGGTGAAAGAAAGAATGACAGTACAACAGAAAAATGCAATGACAGAAAAAAAATCGAAGGAGAGAGTGGAAACAGAGAGAAGTTTATAGAGAGTTTGAGAACAGGGAAGACAGACATACAGTAATAATCACAGGGAGGCTTTCCAACCATAACAAATCACTGTTTGATCGCTGAATGGCTTATGTCTGCATATTTTTAGTGTGTGTATGTCTGTGTACTCAGGGTGGATGTTGAGAGACAGAAAGCTTGAGAACAAGGGCAAATCACAGGGAGGTTCTCCAAGGATAACAAATCACTTTGATCAGACACTTATTGACTGATGTATGCATTTTTTCCTGCAGCGTTAGTGCTCATCATTTGACAGGCTGTTCTCCATCAGTGCTAAGTGGGGCTGTTGATGAATGCGTTGATTTCTGGAACCCAAATTGCCGGGGACAAGGACACAAAAGACTTTTAAGCATGTGGCCATAATCCACAAAATACATCATCGACTTGTTTATATAAACTTTCTTTTCAGTAGTTTAAACATCTACACAAGACAAAAGCCCAAAAATCCATTTTTTACTCCAGGCACGCAGTCAGCTACTGTATTTTGGTGGAACTCAGCCAGACCAAGACTAATTATGAATGAAAAGTTATTTTTCCATAATCATCACAAACAGTGACTGAAGGTACAGAAAAGGGGTCAGCGTAGGTCCTGAATTGCTCAGCTGATAGAGCATGGTATCTGTCAAACCAGCATCTTGGATTTGACTTCTGAAGGGAAGCAGTGTGGGAATAATAAGGTAAGTGCAAAAATGTTGTCATTCAAAATAAAGGGGTTCTTTTCTCAGGAACTACAATTTGGCAGAAACTATAAATATTACACAAAATGTTGTTTTTACACCAATGCTATTTATCAAGACTGAGTCCTGCTCATGGAACTACAATATTCCACTGCACAACAGGCAGACGTGTGTGTCCGGTCAAGTCCTTTCATTTACCTGGGGGTCTGTTGGCCTGGGCTCCTCTATGGCCCCCGGCTGCAGAGAGACATAACAAACCATGAGTCAGACGGAAAGCAGACTGAAGCACAACCTACACTGCATGCAAATACCCAATCTAAAGCATAATACAACATGCTTGTAGACCCCACACCCCTACTCCATAAGCAGCAATGGTAACTACGGAAAACATTTGGCATAGCTAATTTTATCGCTTAGCATGCTTAAATTAGCATATACAAATTAGGTTTAACGAAGAGCAAGTACTATTCATGTGACTTGTAAACATGTTTTGAGCCCTACAAACTGTTTCTCGATAAGGAACTTTGACTTAAGAGGTTCTGCGTCCTAACCTTGGATTAGTTTGGTGATCTTCTCCGACTCCTGGTCGATCAATTCTGTGTTGCCATGGTAGGTGGTGATCCTAGAGAAATCCGGTCCTGTAGGTGGAAACTAGAGCTGTTACACACAAAATTGGGCACGCAATGGATCCACAGACAATGTTTCATAATGGAGAGTACAGATGCCTAGAGACAGCCTCTAGCCCTTGCTTCTAAACTCTACTAACACTTTCGTGTTTGAAGATCTGAAAGACTCAGGTAGTTGTGGGCAAAATGGACACCACTCCACCACTCAATCCAACATGGAGGCTTTCGCCATTGTGGTTGCCCCGAATACGACTTCCTACAGATCTGGAAACACTGCAGGGTTAGGGGCTATGGGTTGTCTCCAGGCCTGGCAATGCAGAACGAAATAAGAGGTTCATTTAAGGCGGGCCTACCCTCAATGATCTGAGGCTCGATGGACTTGGTGACCGTTGAGTATCCTGTTCCACCTTAAGAGCGGCAACGGAGAAGGGTGGAGTGTTGTAGCCATTTAACGACTTGACAACATAGACTGACAGACTGGCTGACTGACTGACAGAGTGACGGACTGACAGACTAACAAACTGACAGACTGATACACTGATGGACTGATGGACTGACAGACTGATGGACTGACAGATAGACTGACAGACTGACTGGCAGACAGACTGACTGAGTGTCAGAGACGCAAAAAACAAGCAAACACACACACCAACATAGCAATGCAACAGAAGTGGACCAATCCAATCGCAATCTACACCAAACACCATAACCAATCAGTGCAAACAGAGGGACAGACATACTGAGGGACAGGCAGACAGACAGGCATAGGAACAGACAGACAGAGGGACAGGTAGACAGACAGACAGGCAGAGGGACAGACAGACAGACAGACAGAGGGAAAAGCAGTGGGACAAACAGACAGAGGCACAGACAGACAGAAGGACAGATAGATGGACAGAAAGAGGCACAGGCAGACAGACGCCCATAAACCTCCATGTTTCACATTAATCTTGGTTCTCTATCAAACTGATGAAAAGAACATGCCCGACAGAATAATTAGGTGTTGGAAAATAGAGCTCCGACAAGTGATTCGGATTTTGGGCTGTTACACCCCAAATGAATCTATTGCCTGTACACAATCAACCCAGGAAGGAGTTGTGATGGAGACTGGCCAATGCACGACCTAACACAGGGACGGGCCTGAGTTTAAAAACTCTTACGCCCACTCTGAGCGTTCTAAAAACACCCCAACCCACTCAACTACGATCTACAACTATGTCCAATGTATGTAGAAATGATCATGGACCTATAAATGTTTTAATGTCTGCCCCAGAAATTGATTTTGACAAACAAATCATACATTAAAAGACAATATGCAGCCCTGCAGTTCCTGATCTAACATGAGGTCTATGGATACAGAAAGCTTTGTGTGAGGGATCTGAATGTTTCCAATAAATAAGAAATACTGAGGCTGAATGCTAAATGTCACCCCACTCCCAATTGTCCATTATTGTGGAGTAGCTTGGTTAGGGAATAGGGTGTGATTTGTAATGGTGAGCCAGCATCGCCTTAAATGTTGCTGTGGTAAGATCCCTAACACCGTAAACTTCATCACTTGTTTGAGAATATTTTGGCATAAACATGTATGGATGATTGGCAAGGGCTGGCCAGATTTTGAGTCACAGAACATTGCAGACAAACAAAAAATTGTACAAGAAACTGCAGGGCTGTACGGGCACATTAAAAGTACACTTACTAAGGCAATGACCTGCACAACAAGAAATGCAGTTACACCCTGGCACGAAATGTTTTCGATTCCAACATTAGTTTCCTAAGTCAAATGAACTTGAGAGTATATTCAGAATATACAGCATTTTGATGGACACTAAGCCTATCTTGAGCTGACATCAGTAGAGTTGCCATGCAATCCAACAGTTGTTTGTTTACATCGTGAAAAAAATATGGACTTCATAGCCCAGAAAGATCTTTCACATCAGAAATTCAGCACAGATCTTGCAGTCGCTTACGCTAGACAAAGAGTGTTCAATCCTTTCCAAAAAACCACCAGCTAATCCATGTATTTGTAAGATTCACTAAAAGAAGCTAATTCAAAATATCCACCATTTATCACAAATCCTTTCCGAGGTGAATCATTGAGATCAGGGCAACAACAAAGACCTCCAGGATGATGAAACTCATAAAGTAAAATTTTAGTTTAGTAATTGCATTTATTTTTGATGACTTTGAAATCATGTGAAACATAAAATATGTAGCTATTGATTTATTTTGTTTAAATGCAATTTCCTTCAGGAATTGACTGTCATTTGAATCCCCATCCCTGATTACATCCATTGGGATGCAAACGTCACTGTCAGACACAACTCGGTATGTCTTTACATTGTCGGCTAAAAAGGACGGACGAACTGTGTCGAAAGTCGTCATCACATGCCCTTCTAAGAGTTCAAAGAAAATGACGACAAGTATTGTTGACTGATTTGAAAGTAGCCCAACATCAAGCAAACATGAGGTTTTTAAAAACGAATCGATGTTATCAGTCGATACGCTTTTAACGTGGCACAGACACAGCACGATGGATGACATGCTACATACATGACACCTAGGGTTGGCGGATGTATGTAAGCTCCATCACCAACTGACATTCACATGTTTAAAAGCTAAGACGTTATTTGCTTCAATGCAACGTCTTTGCATCGAAAACGTTAAAGTTCCCTTGCAGTCTTTTTGTAACAGATTTTGTAGTCTTCACCGTATGCCTAATAAATCAATGGGTGTCTGAATATAGTTTTACATAATACATTTCCCTCAGCCGTCTTGTAACTGAGGATGCCCAATCAATCGTTTGGGCAACTTCTTCAGAACTTCTTATAGTGGAGAATTCTCATAAAAAAAACTGCACTGGGCCTTTAAACAACATATATTTATTCCTCATTTACTCAATTGTTTCCTATTTTGTGGGAAATTCCTGTACATAATACCAAAATATTTTCAACACTTAAATAAATGTGGGATATTTTAAATGTATTTCAGTATTGTTAGCATACACTGATGTCTATAGAATAGTATTAATAATACAATACATTATCATGTCTGTACTAATATGTGGATGAGTATGAGTTAAAATTGACTGATATTTGACAGGTGTCATGATTGATATAAAACCATGAATCATTATTCCATTTTTCAAATACTACACATGAACGATGACAATAAAATAATATTACATCTTTACTGACCTTCTCCCAGAATTTCTTCATCAGTCTCTGCCCCTCTGTCTGAGAAACCACTGTGAGCTGAGGGGAGGAGAGAGAGGAACCGTTTGTCTTCTAGCGTAAGTTGGCAAGTGTGGGTACATTATACCTGTTGAGGTTTCACTTTGCTCAGTGTGAGGTCACATAGCCAGCAGAACGCTGTGTCGTCCTGCATTGAACTGCTGTCCGGATTGGAGGTACAGATGCAGCTGTAAGTGGCATTGAAGGGCCAGTAGGAGGCGCTCTTTTCCCGTCACAAGATCTAAAGTATCCTGAGCAGGGATTGGGGACATTGACCTGTGTATGGAGATGTTTGTGGGATCTCCTGACATGGTATCACTAAAGATATCATGAAACGTCTCACAAAATAACTTGTCCTCACTAATTTGCACCTAATCATCCCCAACTTTCAACTGGTTCAGACTTATGCAAGGCTTACCATTTTTCAAAAATATAATTTCCAAAATTTTGGTTTGATCAAGCAAGTTAATCCAAAACATAGACCCACCATTTCGAAGACAAACTTACTCTCAATTACTCGGGTGACCTTTGTGATGGAAGGCACTCCATCAATGACCCTGGTAACCTTGGTGATGCTTGGTTCACCCTCAATCAGCCTTGTCACCTTGTTGAAGGTCGGCTCACCCTCAATAACCCTGGTGACCTTGGTGATGGATGGTTCTCCCTCAATGACCCTGGTGACCTTGGTAATGGATGGTTCTCCCTCAATGACCCTGGTGACCTTGGTGATGGATGGTTCTCCCTCAATGACCCTGGTAACCTTGGTGATGGATGGTTCCCCTTCAATGACTCGTGTAACCTTGGTAAATGGCTGTCCTTCAATTACTCTGGTCACACGAGTGACATCAGGTCCTGGAGAGGAGGGAAGAAAATATACTTTTTATTGGTGTCATTATGAATCCACTTTGTCTTCAGGGCTGGCACCAATGCAAATATTCAATGCTAGTTATTTTTACTCTCGATTCAGTAGAAATATGAGAAATACAGTGGTTAAAAAACAGCCAGAGAACTCACTACTATCCAACTTTTATAGTTTCTGCCTTCCAAGAACCACACAAACCAGTCAATGTTACTAATACTAAACTATATGTAGATATGAGCAACCAGACTTTTGGAGTGAAGCATGTTAGTCATGCCTTGGCATCATAGATTCCGAGGCTCTCCACCCCTCTGAGGTTGTAACCTGGTGCCATAGTTAAAAATACTTCATCACCAGGTGGCTTTTATGCTAGAGAAATGGATTACACTGCTTATACACTAGAGAAAAGGGTTACACTGCTTATACACTAGAGCAGTGGTTCCCAACCTTTTTCAGTTATTGTACCACCGACAGAATTTTGCTCTGCTTGGAGTACCCCTGAAGCACCCCCACATGTTAATTTCACTAGTAAGCCTATGGTGTCATGAGTGTTTTCAAGTACCCCCTGTGGAGAGACCAAGTAACCCCAGGGCTCCTAGTACCCCTGATTGGCAACCACTGGACTAGAGAAACAGATCAAACTGCTTATACACTAGAGAAATGGATTACACTGCTTATACACTAGAGAAACGGATTACACTGCTTATACACTAGAGAAATGGATTACACTGCTTATACACTAGAGAAATGGATTACACTGCTTATACACTAGAGAAATGGATTACACTGCTTATATACTAGAAAAATGGATTACACTGCTTAGACACTAGAGAAATGGATTACACTGCTTATACACTAGAGAAACGGATTACACTGCTTATACACTAGAGAAACAGATTAAACTGCTTATACACTAGAGAAACGGATTACACTGCTTATACACTAGAGAAACAGATTAAACTGCTTATACAATAGAGAAACAGATTAAACTGCTTATATGTGGGTAGAGAAACAGATTACAGTGATTATATACTAGAAAAATGGATCACACTGCTTATATGCTAGAGAAACGGATTATGCCGCTTATATATTTGAGAAACAGATTAAACTGCTTATACACGGGTAGAGAAACGGATTACAGTGCTTATACACTAGAGAAACGGATTAAACTGCTTATAGACTAACAGTAGAGAAAGAAATAACACTGCTTATACACTAGAGAAACAGATTACACTGCTTTTACACTGCTTGAACCCAGGACAATAGAATTATAGCCGGAGTTTATTAACACTAATGAGCATCATAAACAGGATCAGCCAAGAACAGTGAGTAATAGGATGGTGTCGGCCTATGTTTCTTTGGGAGCTTCTGTGTCGGTGTGTTTCTGTGTGTGCCGGTGTGTGCCAGTTAGACACTAATAATGGAGCAATATGGTGATGTAGCAGAAATTATAAGTTCCTGCTAGAGTCTGCCAAAGAAGCCCGTTCTGGCTGGATGGAGAAGAAGAGAGCTTGACTGGCGTGTATGTGTTGCACCGAGTTAGTGGTCTGTGTGTGCGTGGGTCTCTATGTGTGCACAGTAATTCCTTCATTCTGGATTTGGAATACAGACATGCTGAAACCTAAAAAACATAATTAAGCATGGACAAATTAGTTTAATTTGTCTATGATTTCCAATGCTTTCTCTGTAGAACCAGTATGTTGCTGGAAATCATGGATGAGGAAATGAGCACATATATAAAAGAAAAACAACACATAATTCACGAGCTAATACTAGCATTCCAACACAACTTCCAAGACTAAAAACCTAAAATAAAATCTCATAGTCAGTTATCTAACAGAATCTTGGCATTAGAACGCAACTTCTAGATACCCTCAGACTTCAAAATGAATCCACGTGGTAAGCTAACTAATGCAACTCTAGCATTTGAACACCATCTTCCTGATACTCCCAGAACAGTCCTGGCAGAAGCCCCTTTCCCCATCCACCAATGTCCCGGTGATGGCATCCTTACCTCACTCACTAATTCGGAACCCCCATGAACAAGGGACATTAATGGGAATTACAACTGGGAATTTAAGAACAGTTAACTGGTCGTTGCATGACATCACAGAGACATTACAGCAAATTCATAAAAGCGGAGAGGTACAATCAGTACTCACTGTTGTACCTGACTGATATTATTCTCAGAAAACAGAATAATCTCTTATAAATACCCAAGCTGTTACATGAGAGACCCAAAACCAATTACAAAGACGACAGGTATTTGGTTGTGTTGGTAACAGATGGTTTGCCATGATACTGATTTTCATCAATGTTATTGGACCCCATAAACTTGAAGGAAGTAGGGGAGTCTATGCTTCAAATCTACAGAAAAGACTTGACATCTGTTTACCTGATTCTGAATGGGATTCTACTGTAATGTGGGTTTTTGTCGTGGTGACTGTCCTCTCTGGCAAAAACAATAAAAAACACCAAGGTTTGCATTACAATACGTTATAAAAAGTGCTTTCAAGATGACGATGATAATTATATTGTTGACATTGATGATGGAGGTAACAGTGAAGATGAATAACTTACTCATGAAGGTTAGTGGTATTTCCGTGTAGGTGTATCCAGACACGTACTAAATCACACAAACCAACAGAACATGAGAGGTTCTGACAAACATATAAACCAGGTGCTTCAAATCTAGAATGCTGATTGGTTAAAGGCTATGGTATATGAGACTATAAATCACAGGTATAACAACTGTTTGTTCAAATTATGTTGATTTGTTATTTATTTTAGCAACAAGACTTCTCTGGTATTTGTGGTATATACTGTATGGCCAATATACCACAGCTAAGTGCTGTAACATATAGGCACTCAGCAATGTGTTGTCCCTGCAAACAGCTGTAAGCCATGGTATACTGGTCATATAGCACACCCATCATTACTTACTGCTTCCACACACACACAGACACACACAAACACACACACCTTGATCTGGATGTACTTGATAAGCCTCTTAAGCAGCGCCAGCAGGTCCTCACGACCTACAGGCAGGTCTGGGGAGCACAGAGACATTGTCAAAAACACACACACACACACACATACACACACACACAAAAACATACCAACACACACACACACAACCACAAAAGCATACCAACACACACACATACACACCCACACCGACAAAAACATCCCAACACACATACACTCACACACACTCACACACACACACCCACAAAAACATACCAACACACACCCACACACACACACACACACATACTCACACACACACACAAACACACACACACGAAGGTCCTCACCCCCAGGGTAAAGTATGTTCTTCACCACATGGATCACTCCGTTGGTGGCCATCAGATCAAAGTCTGGCACGTTCAGTGAGTTCACATGGATGGAGCTGTTCACCTGTAACACCAGGTGTCATATCAGTATTATAACTGGTATTAATGTCCATTTCCTTAGTGGTGTACAAGTATCACCAGGGGTCATAACAGTGTTATAACTAATATTAACATCTATTAATTTAGTGGTGCACCTGTAACACCAGGTGTCATAACATTATAATAACTAGTATTAAGGTCCATTCATTTAGGTGTGCACCTGGGGCAGATGCATAATTATTACTACAATCATGAATACCATCACCCAATCCCATTAACTGCATTACAACAGGAGGGTATACAGTGGTTACAGTTAATGACCTCCGCCATCAGAACTGCATCTCTGTGTGTTAACTGGAGAGCGCACAATGTTCAATCTTTATTGGCTGAGCTGTTTAGGAACCTGACTTCATACTCAACCCATTGTGTCAACTGTCAACACTCATGAGAATTCCAGACTCAGGGCTGCA
The DNA here is from genome assembly GCA_016801175.1 of Esox masquinongy. Lineage (NCBI taxonomy): Eukaryota > Metazoa > Chordata > Actinopteri > Esociformes > Esocidae > Esox > Esox masquinongy. Next base: position 60,580 of record JACXGI010002238.1, read on the forward strand.
GATCGAGTCCAGCCCTCGTTGATTAAGCTGTCCACTTGGGAGATGTAATAGCTACAATTGCCATCAGTGATCAAGGCACTTACAGATAATGACTGTATGACTGTACGATGATGGCAGAGAACAGGAGGGGTTTTATTCATCTCCGTAGAGGAACATCTGCCTTAGTGCTCCGTTGATAGGACAATCTAAGTATTAAAATGTGTGTGTGTGTGTGTTTGTGAATGTGTGTGTTTGTGAATGTGTGTGTGTGTGTGTGTGTGTGTGTGAATATGTGTGTGTGTGTGTGTGTGTGTGTGTGTGTGGGTGCATGGCCACGTGTGAAATTCGTAATAGTTTTAAAACGTGAAAAGTGGGGGCATAGAGGGCCAATACTGGGTCCCATTGTTTGAGGTTCTGGTTCTGGAACATTCCACGCCACCAGGGATACTAGTTTCCTGTAATTGAACTGTCTTTGTGTGGGTCTCTGGAGACAGACATGTCCAGTAAGAGACAAAACAGACTCTCACCTCGTCTCTGTCCATTCTCTTACACATGCACACACACGCACACTTTCACCGTTCTTCTCAGTGTGTGTTAGGTCATTCCTTACCCCGCTATCTGAACACATCCTCATTTAGACAATAGCCTGTGACCCCCACTGCAAGAAAGCTATTCCTTATCAGTTCTTTCAGGGCTTGTGTCAGTGGAGTTTTGCCAAAATGAATGAACGCTGGCTTCCTGGCGATTACCTGATTTCTCCACTTTGGTCTCTCCACCCTTTTCCTTTCCCTCTCCACCACTCTGCTAACCTCTATCCTCTCTCTACTCTTCCTAACATCTATCCTCCCTTCTCCCCTGGAACAGCCATCCTCTCTCTACTAACCCTCCTTCTCTCTTACCCACTCTCTCCATTTATCCTCTCTCTCCCATTGCACAAATGCCCTGTTAACTCTTCCTTCAACTCTACCTATTTTGCTCTGTATTTTGTTACACCCAGTAGTAGGTACGAACTTGTCTGATTACGGCAGCTCCCAACAGGCACCCGAAATCAGACATGCATCCTCTGAAACATTTCTAAGATTGTCCAGGTTAATACAGACAGAAAAATGGCCATTTGTGTTGCTTATAAAATGGGAGGGGAACTGGGGGTCTGGAGAAAATGATGAAGAGTCCCAACATTTTTGACCTTATTGGGAACTATGGTAACTAGTTCTGCCACAGTTAACTAGACTTAACTTGTTATGAAGAGTTCCTGTTTGAGAAAAGCCCTTTCTCTGTAGCCCTGTCCCTTAGGAAGTGGAGGGAGTTTCTAAAAGGAAGTGTTCTCCTCGTGTTAATGACATAATTGGAAAGGAATAGGAAATGTTCCCTACTAAGTTTCTGTCGGTTCTGCCTGCGGGACAGAACAGAAAAACACCATGCTTTGTCCACAGTCCATTTTTGGGAAAATTACCCTTATTAACTCTTTAGTAATATTTCTGTCTACATATCTAATTATGGATTTACCTACTCCACCAGTACTTTATAATTGGAATGGTAAACCAGATTAAGCAAAATAATGGAGGGATAAATTTGTAAATATGAAGGCGTTAAACATCTGGTTAAATGCATCCATAATACACATTTAATTGTAATCCAAGCTGGTTTTCCAGAAGGCTAATGATAAGAGGAAGGTGCTATTGTTATTAATTATTTAGTTGAATAATGAATGTGAAATATAGTCACATGAACAATTTACAGATTCAATACAACTCACTGTAGCTTTGCCACAAAAATGGAAGAGGCAGTTGTTAAAAAGAAAGTGGAAGGAATTTGTTTCAATCAGTGTCTGACACTGATACAAATCCTAAATTGCTGAATAATACTAGTGTAAACTGTAGTTAAATTTTAGCTCATTCTATTCAGGGAAATTGGGAACAGTTGCTTGATATTCTACATTAATAAACATACAAAACAACATCCAACATATCAATTTGTACACTGAAATATAAAATATTATAAGGAAAATTCTCAAAATATTGGGTATTGAAATGTCAGTTGAAATGATCAACATACAAAGATTTAAGAACCTTACAGTTTAACTGAAGGACTAATCGCAAAAATAAATACTTGACTGGTGATGTATTGGGAAACGTGCTGATCTGTGGGCACATGGGAAAATTATTATTGGACACAAGGTGAACTGGTTTCTGCCCGCTTGTGCTCGGGGGGCTGTGGCAATTCCCACCCCTGGCAAATTCCTTTGGGTCATGGATCGGGGCCTCGTCTGACCGATGTCTCGGATGGGTGGAGCTGTTTGCACCCACGGAAAGAACCGCAGTTTGTAATATAATGGCCAACTGTGTTGACTTTGTGTTGTCTTCGTATTATATATGCATTGTTATATTATTTAATAAAAAGTAAAAAGAGTTACGTACACTCAGAGATTTAGAGAAGGCAGTGTACAAACAAGCATGTTTCAAAAAGGCAGTGTAGAAACAGACATAGTTTGGAGAAGACAGTGCAGAAACACATAATTTGAGGAGGAAGTGTAGAAACAGACATTGTACAGACAGTGTAGAAAAACAGACATGGTACAGACAGTGTAGAAACAGACATTGTACAGAGAGTGTAGAAACAGATATTGTACAGACAGCGAAGAAACAGACATTGTACAGACAGCGAAGAAACAGACATTGTACAGAGAGTGTAATACGTACAGACAGCACTTGCAGGTTGTGACCCTGGATGGTCTTGAGCAGGTTGGTGACCCCTCCCTCCAGTCCCTGGTTGATAAACACTCCGCTGCTGAAGTGATACAGCAGGATCGTCCGCAGGGTGTTCACGTCGCCTGGTGATGACATCACAATTGTGAAGAACAGGACCTGAAGGGGAGCTTCCTGTACTCATGTTGCCTGTCGTGTACTGATCTCAAAGGTGGAAGTAATTCCCCGGCGGGCATCATCTTTTTTTGCTTTCTACAGTCCAGTGTTATGATTCACACTGGATGTCATGTGAGTGAGTGGAAGATCAGCATATTGACAGATGACTTACTGGTGAGCAGGGCCAGGTCCTTTGGTGTAAGCCCTTGGAAAGCATCATTTGTGGGGGCAAACACGGTGTAAGACCCCTCCTGTTTCAAAAGCTCCAACAAACCTGCACTCTCCATCAGAGAAAGGAATATTCTACAGACAGAGAACACAGACAGACAGACAATCAATACAAGAGAATACAATCAATGAATCAATCAATACTGTATGTGAGTCAACAAAAACGTTTGATCCTATGAAGAGTAACATTTTAATTACATAATTCTTTTAACCAATCAACAAACAAAAACAAAAACATCAAGATAATACTAACAACTGTTAGTATTTGGATCAATACAAATTTAGAAAAAAAACACATTGTTACAGATCTTTACAATAGTCTTTAATTCATCACCTGAAGCGTCCGTCTTTCTTGAGAACCTGGTACATGGTGGTCTTGGCTGGTTTAATGAGAGACTTCATTGGGTGGAGAACTCCATTGCTGCCCTCTTTGCTGCCCCGCAACAAGCAGGCATTCTCTATGCACACAGCCTATGGAAAAAGACGTGTAATTCAATAGACCAACAAGTCAATCAATCAATCAATCAACAAACACGCTAACCAATTCATCGACACATTATTCAATCAATACCATCCATCCAATCAAGCGAAAAGCAGAGAAGTAGAGGAAAAGAAAGAGAGTGAGAGGTGATAGAGAGAAGAACAGAGAGAGAGAGGGATGAAGACAGGAGGGTTGTAGGGATCAACAACATAAACCCTGGTCTTCCCAGTGTAGACACTGCCCATAAAAGATGGAACTGGTTTAGCTTGGAAGCATCATCAGCAGTTTACATTTCTGTGCTCCCCCACTATGCTGGTTTTCCATGCTGGTTTAATAGCCTTCAGGTATTCATGAGGTTTTACTATCCAGTAGACTTCCCATAGGAGCTTTTTAACTATTAAAACTTAGTAATGTTATTGATGTTACAGTGTGGGAACTTAGTTTTCTGTTGCCTCTCGTCTTCTATTCTCTTTGATTTGTTTTCTGTCTTATTCCCTTTCTGTTTTTCATTTTCTTTGTGTTTGTCACACATCCAAGCACATTTACAAAAACAGACACACACGCATGCACACACACGCACACACACGCACCCTCTCTCCTACTCACTGTGCGGTAGATGAAGGCTCGAACAACGTCCCCAGAGATGGTCGTCAACTGCTGTCCATGGTAGAGCTCGCTCAGCGTGATTTTGGATAACAGGATGTGGTTCTCCAAAATCAGCTTCAGCTGACTCTGATCCATAGACAGCACCTCATCTGGAACACACACACGCGTGTACACACACATACACACACACACACACACACACACACACACACACACACACATACATCTCAGGCTCTGGTCTACTGACATTCATTTATGTGGAACAGTAGAGAAACGTTGACACTAATTTAATGCTTCTTCTGATCCTACAGTGAAATGTTTTACCTCAGGTAACACTAAAAAACAATTACTAACATAAAAGTTGAGTATTTACTTGGCTAAGGCTCTTAGACTAAGCTCCCCACCAAAAAATACATTTTATGTGTTGGTTGATTTAAGCCAAAAGCGTGTACTCACTAGAGAAGGCATGGTTGTGAGGAGCCAATATAGTGTACTCAGTTGCTGGCTTCATGGCAGCTGACAGGCCGAGCTCTGACATCATGTCATTGAAGGTGCTCTGGGATTCACCAACCAACTCCAATACTTCCTTGGCTTGGAGAGGAATGATGCACAAACAGAAACATTAGGTAACAACAAGAAAAGATTTGTTCAGGGAATCAGGTTGATTTATTGTACCTCCTGGTCCATAGCCATACATACACTTGGTTGTTTACTTTGTGTATTGTTTCAATAAATATATAAATATAAATTCAATAGCTATAGTAATTAAAAATATATACTAATAAATAAACAACATACATACACATCATAATACTATACATTATACATAAACACATAGCATCCCCACAGTGCCAAATATTTTATCAGAGTGTACAATTAACCCTTCTGCAAATATGATCAGCTGGAGAAAACGTTATGTATCCAGTCAGTTAAAACTTAATTCGGAATATCAGGTGACAAAGTCATTAGTTACTCCATATTAGAAATAATGGTATTCCATTAACAGAACAAAAGTGATCACCCTAGAGAATACTTCTCTGGGACAGCCAGAAAAAGACCCTTTAGGCCTGGTTCCTCTCTAGGTTTTTTAAGGGTTTTTCTAGACACAAGAGCTTTGGCTCTGCCATGCTTGCTTCTATTTTAAGATACACTGAGTTACACTCAGATGAGGCAAAACTTTCAATCTCTCAATCGCCACGGCAACTGCCACGTCAAATTGAAATGCAATCACAGCGGGATCTCACCCGAGTTCGGTATGAGGACCTTGTTGATGAGGTGGATCACTCCGTTGCTGGTGACGATGTCTTTCGTCAGCACCATCTTGACACCGTTGACTGTCAGACTGTCTCCGTCGCATCCAATCTCCACGGTGCTGCCCTCGGCTGTCTCGTAAACGGTGCCTGCCATGATGGCCTCAGAGCACTGCACGCTGTTCAACAGGTGGTAGTTCACCAGGGCTGGGAGGGAGCAAGGGAAGGAGTGGGAAAGAGGGAGCGTGGGGAGAGTGTTATTATCTATGACACCACACCTACCGTTCTCTAAGTCGCTGGAGTAAAACCGGTGGGTGCCGTCCAATCTGTTTGAGGGTAACTGCCTTTGGGATGGGAGCAGACAGAGTCTGGTATTTACTCTTTCACAAGATTTTCCAACACAAATGCAGTGCCCACTCGTGGTCCAAGACTTTCCCTCCAGAAACACATGGGACCGTGCCTCAAATAGCACCCTATTCCCCATGTAGTGAACTACTTTTGACTAGAGCCTTTTTGCCCTCAGGAACTCTGTTCAAACAAAGCGTACTTTGGACCAGACCGAGAGAGGGAAAGACTTGCAGCCAAGCATCAGAAATGCCTTTGCTGTGCACAGCTTTTGATATGCAGAGAAAGACTTCATGTCCAAGACTCCAAGACTCCAGTCCATCTTGACTTTGGACAAGAAGTACATGTTTCTGTGGTTAGCAAGTTTGCCAACTGTCTGAGAATCTAATGCTGACATTGTAAATGCATGTGTGCGTGTGTGTCAGTGATCCAGTAATCTGCTATGGATAAAGACACCGCAAAGCCGTGTAAACGCTAACAGCTAACGCTGGCTAACCAATGACTCAGCAAATAACACGGACTGGAGACAAGCATCCGATGAGGAGAGCATGTGTGAGTTGAGGATTCAATGGGGCAGCATATAGCCTAGCGGTTACATTGTCTGAGCAGCAACTAAAACAAAAGGTTTCTAGATCAAATCCCTGAGGTGGCAACGGGGAAAACAATTATCCTGCCCCTGGGCAAGGCAGTTTCTGCTCCCATGTCATTGCTGTAAATCAGAATATATTCTCACCTGGCAAAACAAGCAAAAATTTATTCCATGGACGATCTTACTATTTTCAGGGGAAATACTGTTCTAGAACTGCCTGATTGAACCCTGAATACTTCAGATGAAAATGAACACATCTGGATGGTTTCACTTTCTTGGCTTTTGTGTCAGAGTTCTAACTGGCAGTGAGTGGTGTGGAGACAGTAATTCAACAGTTTCAAAACACAACACGGAAAACCAACCAACTCTGTGGTCCTGAAAGGCCCTCTGGATGAACAGGTTGCATGGTTACTTGGCCAAATGTAATTTGTTCATTGTTATTTAAGGTTCAGTTTCATTACACTGAATACATTTAAATTCCTTGGCACCTAAATACACTCTAAATGACCGGCTATTGTTTTATCTGCCCATAGGATGAGTGGTTATTGGTAATTTCGCCACAGGTGATTGGTTATCAGTATTCTGGCAATAGGGGATTGGTTATTACCAGCAATGATGGCCTTGTCTCCCATGATGCGTTCCAGGAAGCTGGCCCCAAGCGCATCCATGGCCTCATTGGTGGGAGCAAACAGGGTGAAGTGTCCTGGCTGGCCCAGCTTTTCCATCATACCTGAGGCCAATGCGACAGCCTGAGGAGGGGAGAGCAGGATTTGATTCCAGAGACTCTCCAGGACAAAGAGGCTACAACACCAAGTGTTAGTTAGCGATAGGCGACACCCACATAGTGACTTAACCTCTTTAGGCACTGCATCACTGTGAATTGGGCATTTCTAGATTGGTCAATAGGATTTATGTCTCCACATTATGGTCAGGTACGTACGCTGAAAGAGGTGAGTTTATCCTCAACTTCTAGAACATCCTGGATGGTGTTGCCCACAGCGGTGATGACACGGTCGATGATGTGGACAACTCCATTGGTCGCCACCTGGTTACCATAGATAATTCTGGCACAGTTTACTGTGACAATCTAAAAAGGGAGAGAGGTGATTGGTTAATTGACTGACTGATTATTTCATTGATTTATTATTCATCTGAAAATAAAACTATGAAGTGATTCATATGAAGGAAAAAGCATTTCTGTGATTTTGAAGTAGGGCTAAAACAACCTTTTATATTTTCTGAATAATAAGGAGTAGGGGTTTGTGGGATCTAAGGGTTTGTGGGGTTAAGGGTTCTATGACTACGGCTTAAGGGGTTTTTAGTGGTTTATGTAAACCCCCAGAATTAGGGGTTTACATGGTCCAAGAGTTATTTAGTTTTCTAGGAGTAGAAGGTAGTCTGTGTCAGGAGTCTAGGGGGTCTGTGCTAAAGGTAAGGTTTGAAGCTAGGGCCTGAAAACACACCCCGTTGGAGTAGTGGTTGATGTATAGTCCCAGGTTGTTGTACATGGAGGTGACAGACATGTCGTTCTTCAGGTCCTTGGTCAGCAGGCGGCGGTTGACCATGTGGTAGTGCAGGGCATTGTACAGCTCGATGTTCACGTTGCTCACCAGACCGCTGCGAACCTCCTGGACAGAGCAGGACGGATGAGGAAAGAGGCAGAGGTCTGGGCCATTTTCATCACACACACACACACACACTCGCTCACATGCTCACTCACAAACGTACCCACAAACTTACCACACACTTGCTTATTGCCAAGCAAAGATCTATCTGTCAAAATATCTTAATCAGAAACATGTGATTGAACAAGACAAATAATTCACTGACTGACTGATTGCTTTGACTAACTGACTGGCTGACTGATTGCCCTGACTAACTGACTTGCTGACTGACTGATTGCCCTGACTAACTGACTTGCTGACTGACTGATTGCCCTGACGAACTGACTGGCTGACTGATTGCCCTGACTAACTGACTTGCTGACTGACTGATTGCCCTGACTAACTGACTTGCTGACTGACTGATTGCCCTGACGAACTGACTGGCTGACTGACTGATTGCCCTGACTAACTAACTGGCTGACTGACTGATTGCCCCAACTAACTGACTGGCTGACTGACTGATTGCCTTGACTAACTGACTGGCTGACTGACTGATTGTTTTGACCGACTGGCTGACTGACTGATTGCCCTGACTAACTGACTGGGTGACTGACTGATTGTTTTGACCGACTGGCTGACTGACTGATTGCCCTGACTAACTGACTGGGTGTCTGACTGATTGTTTTGACTGGCTGACTGTCTGATTGTCTCTACTAACTGACTGGCTGACTGACTGATTGTTTTGACCGACTGGCTGACTGACTGATTGCCTCTACTAACTGACTGGCTGGCTGACAGATTGAAGTACTGTCTGTAGTTACTCACAGGGTCCAGGAGGTCCCAGGCTTCGTTGCTCGGGGCGAACATGGTAAAGGAGCCCTTCCCTTCAATCTCCTCCCTCAGTTTGGAGATGTCCGAGTACTGCTGGGTCATGTTAGCCTTCACCAGGCCCAGGGTGCCGTAAACATGGTCTATAGGAATCACTGGAAGAAACAGACGGGAAAAGTAGTTAGGCTACAGTATGAATAAGATCATCATTTGTTCTGGTTCATATTAGCCCAAAGGGCTGCTTCCACATGGTTAATTTAAGCCACCGTGTGAGGAGGAGTGATATGATCCAATAATACCTCAGTGGTAGACTGTGGTGAACTGCCTTGGCGATGCTAACACATTTTCCCAAGCCAATAAAGCCCTTTTTGAGTAACGATAACAGTATGGAAGAATGTTCATGGTGAAAGTGTGGACTACGACCTGGACTCACCGGCAGGGCAGCCCTTCATGCCTTCCAGTTTCATGTAGCCGGGACAGCACTCATACAGAATCGTCCTGCAGAGACACGACAATCAGAGGAGTGGCAACGAAAGCCGAAACAACACACATACAGTACACCGACAGGAGAAGAACACAGAGAAGTAGGAGAAGAAGAAGAAGGTGGAGAAGGAGAAGTAGGAAGAGGAGAACAAATGGAAGGTAAAGATGATGGAGAACAGGGAAGAGAAGAAGAAAGAGTAGAAGCAAGAGGAGAAGAAGGAGAAAAATATTTTATACGGCTTTGAACCAAAGCATTTTAACCATCGTGAATAAATCACAGGGCTCATAACGTTAACCAAGATCCTACTGAATGTGTCTGCCTATGCCTGTTTTCCCAAGGACACATTTGCTATTTATTACAATGTGTAAAGTGTTTCATTTTTCCAAGGACCTTCTCCAAGGACCACATCATTATTGTTTGTCCTCGAATAACGCAGTTATTATACAAATTATATGATTTCGGGAAACCATATCGGATTGCGTTCCAAACTATAACCGAGCAAAGGTCGAACCAGTTAAGTAACAATATGTCTCATCATTAAAATGCATCAAAGGCCCTCATAAACTGGGTCACAACAGATAAATCCAAATGACACCCAAGTGTGTTCAATGATGTTATTGGGTACATTGTTCTTGTTGACTCTCTTAGATTGGCAGGGCTTCACATTGTCAAGAGAGTCTGTTATTTATGTATTTACTCTTGTTTCTGTATGCCATATGTATCCATGTGTGTGTATATTAGTGTGTGTGTGTGTGTGTGTGTGTGTGTGTGTGGGCGGGCATGAATTATTGTACGTACCAACAGAAAGTAAGTTAACCTTCAAAGTTAGCCATGAAACATTTACCATGTGGGGATAATCTCTCCACTAGGAAAAACTTTCTGTCCTGGGGTTAATTGTGAGGTGAGGCTTCCAGTTAGGGGAAGGGTTAGGCATTAGGGCTAAGTTAAGTTTAGGTATGAAGGTTAGATTTTTGAGATTATGGTTAGGGTTAGGTTAAGGTTAGATGTAGGATTAGCTAGGAAACATGGTATTTTGTTTTTTGCATCCCCACAAGCTTAGTAATACTGGACTGTGTGTGTGTGTGTGTGTGTGTGTTTGGGATTGTTTGATGGACTTAACAGGAAATCATTCCATGGTAATGTGGGCAATATATATGTTGACTGGCAGGTATGATATCATAGCCCCCCTGGCCTGGCATTTCCTGACAGCTTAATGGATGGTGTGTGTGTGTCTGTATGTGCACCGATGTGTGTGTGTGTGTGACAGAATTCTGGCTCAGAACCAATTATCTGTTGCGTACTTTATCTACAGGGTGGCTAAATAAAAACACACACACAGAAAAAGCTGTTTGCTCTGTTAATTCCAAAACATTAAACAGCACATTCTCGTTAATGAATCTCATAACAGTTACCAACCTCTCCGTGCTGTTCTTAACTAGTTAAAATCGAAGAGAAACACAAACACAGACATGCTGTATGCACACACACACACACACACACACACACACAGCTCTGAAAAAGTGCTGGTGTGATGCTCCAACATCATCTCCAAATAAAACTCCCTGTGCCAAGCGGGCAGCAGCAGAAAACTAACAGACCCCAATGAATATATATATTCCTGGTAGATACTCACAGACCCCATTGAATATATCTATTCTTGGTAGATACTAACAGACCCCATTGAATATATCTATTCCTGGTAGATACGCACAGACCCCATTGAATATATCTATTCCTGGTAGATACGCACAGACCCCATTGAATATATCTATTCCTGGTAGATACTTACAGACCCCAATGAATATATCTATTCCTGGTATATACTCAAAGACCCCATTGAATATATCTATTCTTGGCAGATACTAACAGACCCCAATAAATATATCTATTCCTGGTAGATACTCACAGACCCCATTGAATATATCTATTCCTGGTAGATAATAACAGACCCCATTGAATATATCTATTCCTGGTAGATACGCGCAGACCCCATTGAATATATCTATTCCTGGTAGATACTAACAGACCCCACTGAATATATCTATTGTTGGTAGATACTCACAGACCCCACTGAATATATCTATTGTTGGTAGATACTCACAGACCCCACTGAATATATCTATTGTTGGTAGATACTCACAGACCCCATTGAATATATCTAGCCCTGATGGGTTCATTTAGGTAGCCTGACCGGGTCTTACACAGATGCTTTGAAGCATGAATAAACCGTTAACTGTTCATAATGTATAGGGTTGTTGAGCAGAAAATATGACACGAGACCCATATTGTTACACGGCTGCGGTTACTGAGGTCGTTAACATGGTTTCTGAGTTGGTTTATGTGGTCATTAACCGCAACTAACGATAACAATAACTGCAACTAATGCGACCGCTGTCTTTCTATAAAATTTTCTCTCTCTCTCTTTCTGTCTCTCTTTCTACCTTTTTCTTTCCCAACTTTCTGTTTAGAAAAAGTCTCAGTGTCGAGAAAACATGATTTTAAACATAATGCACACCTACACCTATCTCATTGTGTCCCAAAAAGGCATTTATCGAAAATACTACTCATTATAAACTAAAAGATACAGACTCCATCCTCACCTTGCAACAAAAGCACACACACACACACACACACACACACACACACACACACACACACACACACACAAACACTCTTTTCTCATCTGTCATTACCACACACCCTCAATCTCCACAGCTGGCCAGACTTCCTCTACCAATGCTGAACAATGTTCTTTCTGTCAGAAACAGACAGAGAGAGCGAGAGAGAAATTTAAAAGAAAATACTGAGAGAGATACCCACATAAAAGCAGCTCCAGACCTCCATGGCCCCAGAGTCTGACTAAATCTTTCCCCAGAACAGGCAGCTGCCGGCAGCCCGGGGTTTACCAAGGCCAGAGTCAGTGGTGTAGGTAATGTAGCCCATGGGAATACCAGGGGAAACATGAGGTCATTCTCCAGCTACATACTACTCACCATTTAGTCTTAAATTCAGACAAAACAGGGGGGCTAGTTCAACAACCCCAAAAAACTAAAAGGTCTTCTGTTGGATCTGACAGTTTGGCCGTGCACTGGTCGTGTGCATGTCTAAAAAACACTTAATTACTCCGGACCCTGTACATTCTTTTGACTGACACATGCAAAATATTCACCAGCTTTTTTCAATCTTTGTAACAGCTGTTAAACTTGAAACCTAAAGAGCGTTGCACACAACATTAACCGTGATTTTGTTACCTTAAGATTAGACTGTTGCAGTGCTCTAAAACAAACTTTTACTTGTGCTAAATACAACTGCTAACATTTCGACCAGAACCACGCATTTCACGTTTCATCAGTTTTAGCAGATCCACGGCTTTTCTTGGCTACATTTGATTTTAGGGTTGTTATGCTAACCTACATAACATTACATGAACGACTAATCTCTCTGAATTAGTCATGCCATACATACTGTACCTACAATGTCGCTGCAGCCACAAGGCGCAGGCCTCCTTACTGTTTCTAGATGTTCTAAATGTACAGCTAGAGGCAAGGCTTTTTCTCATAACGCTCCAGTATTGTGGAAGGATCTACTTATTGGAGAATCAGACTCAGTCTCAACTGTTTAGTGTCTACTGAAGGCTCATCTTTTCAGCAGGGCTTATGATTTTTTTTTGCACTTAATTTTCGTTTTACCAAGTACGTATGCTAAGAACTCATTCTTGTTAACAGGAACGACCTGGGAGCAAATAGGGTTAACTGCGATGCTCAGGAACAGAACAACAGGGCGTGGTCTGTACCAGAGGTGAGAAGGTGAATTGGCGGGCTTCCCTCTCTCCACTGGAATAATCTATCAGCCCTATTACAGTGGCTGAGTCACCGGCTTACTCACTCTCTCCCATGTTGTACTTAAGAGGGAGCCTCATGTTTAGTCAGGTGTTTTGACATACTTGAGAACAGTGTGTTGACTTCCCGATGATAACTGTCCAATTTGGTTCTCCCTTGGGCTAACACAGCCTTGCCTCTAGGTAGTTAGTTAGTGATCTGTTGATGTGTTTTCGGTTATCTAGGCCCGTGCTTGCCTCACCCTGGCTCTACCGCCAGAAGCCCAGGCCTAATGATGCCAGTGGTCTCTCTCTCTCCCTCTATCTCATTTTTATCTTTCCTCCTTCATTCCTCCCATTCTCCCTTCCTCCCTTCATTTTTTCTTTCTCACCCTTTCTCTCTTTCCTTCATTCTCTCCCTCCAGCTATGTTCTACAAACAAAGCTACTTGGGGCCTTTGAGGGTTGACATGAATACCATAGTATAATAACAGACCAGAGGTTTCCAGTGCATTGTTGGTTGAGTGAATAAGGATTAAGCTAAAATTAAGTAAAGTGTGTGTTTGTGTGTGTTTGTGTGTGTGTGAGGGAAAAGGAATGTGTCCCTATGTTTGTGTATTTGTGTGTAGGGGTTTCCTGTGGGTTTACTGCCTACCCCCTTTAATAAGTCTGGCAAAGTCACTGGGGAAGATGTTTTCCTTGGTCTCATTCTCTTTATCTATGGTCCCTCGCCTATTCTCCTTATCTGTCTCTCCCAATCTGGCCTCTCCCTTGCAACTCTTTCTTTCTTCTACAGTCTTTCTTTGTCAGTGGATCCCTTGGACCCCGCCTCAGCCCCGCCCCACCAGACTCCTCCTATCCATCCCTGCTCCAAGACCGCTCTCAACCCTCGCCTTGGAAAAGACAACATATAAATACAATAAAGCCTGATCAGAGGAGCACTCTATCTGTTGATCTTGTCCCAGGATGTCTGCATGTTCACAACATGAAGGCAGGACCATGGCCATTGTAGGCCGCTACTGGGCCATAATTGGGAGAGATTGTTTTTTTTTTTTATCATTGCGAGTGAATTTGTTTGTATGTGGAAAACACATTTGAACTGAAAAGGGCGCGTCTGGGGTAGACAGTTCTGTAGGCACGTGCTGGGTCGAAGAGACAAGCTATTCTTCCCCTTCATGACTGGCTGGTTCTGAATGTTCTGTCCCATGTTATATGATCCGGCTACAATCCTGGATCGGCCCCAGAGATTATAGACCCCCAGTCAGAGAGAGACAGAACAGGTGTGTGTAGACACACACACACACTCATATTCTCTGGGTGGGGGAGGGTTCAGACACAAGACTTGTTGTCATGAGGAAAGGCTAGCACAGACAGGAAAGGGATACTGGAGTGACTGTTGTTTGGTCAAACCAGATAGTGGGCTAGTTCATACTGGAGAGAGTGGAGTGTGTGCTAACATTCTTGCCTGAACGTTTGTGTGTATATGTATGTGTATGGGTTTGTTGTGGGTGTACTGCCGCCCTATACATATCTGAAATCATAGAGGGAAAAGGAGAGGAGTGGAAAGGAGGGGGGGATTGGAGAGTAGAGGAGAGTAGAGGAGAGCAGAGGAGAGTCGGGGAGGGGAGAGAAAAGGAGAGTAGAGGAGACCAGAGGAGCGTAGAGGAGAGTAAAATAGAGTAGAGGAGAGGAGGGGAGAGTAGGGGAGAGGAGAAGAGGAGAGTAGAGGAGAGGAGGGGAGAGGAGGGGAGAGTAGGGGAGAGGAGAAGAGGAGAGTAGAGGAGAGTAGGGGAGAGGAGGGGAGAGGAGAAGAGAAGAGGAGAGGAGAGGAGAGGAGGGGAGGGGAGGGGAGAGGAGAAGAGGAGAGTAGGGGAGAGTAGTAGAAAGTACTGGAGGGGAGATTCAATGCATGAAAAAAATCTAAAAACTTTCTTTCTCTCACGTATCTCTCACTCTGTCTCTCCGATTCTATTTATCTTTTTCTCACTCTTTCCTTTCCTTTCTCCCTCTTTTCATCTTATCCTTCCTCCCGCCGCTTTCTCTCTCTTTACCTCTGTCTGTGTCCTCCGCACACTAAGAATGTCAGGCACATCCTGTTACCATGGAGAAAGGTCATACTATGACGCTTGATGTGTGTGAGAGGAAGACATCTGATACATTCACACACGCCACACACACATCCCAACGGCAGCGCCCCGGTCGAGCCTCACATCCCAACGGCAGCGCCCCGGTCGGGCCTCACATCCCAACGGCAGCGCCCCGGTCGAGCCTCACATCCCAACGGCAGCGCCCCGGTCGGGCCTCACATCCCAACGGCAGCGCCCCGGTCGGGCCTCACATCCCAACGGCAGCGCCCCGGTCGAGCCTCACATCCCAACGGCAGCCGTCAAGCTGACCGACCTCAACCAATACATGTTACAAAAAATGTCAATCAGATGCATGGAAATCTTGTATGTACATAATCTCTGTTGTACGTGGTAGGTTGACATTGGATTCACACCAGAGGAAATGTGCCAGTGTTGAAACACTAGACTAGGTTTGACTCACACACAGATCAATGCTAAATACAGATCAATGCTAAATGACTTCCAAAGCCAATCAGTTGTCTGTAGAACCATTGCAGGAATCCTGGGCCCCCTGAAAACATATATGCTTGGGCTCCTGGCCACACCTCCTCCGCTGCTCGGCTCCTCCGCTCCTCCAAACAGCTCTTTTCAGTTCCCAGTGGTCTCACCAGATCCACCTCAGCTACTGACCGTTACATAATGTCATGGAAGGAAACTCAAGCCCGTTCAAACAGGTGTCACTAACTGATTGTTAGAACAAGCCTTAAAGCACGAGACATTAACTACTTAGGAGCAGAAAGCAGTTGACCCGGGACCTTTATGCTCCGACCCTTTTCACGCCAAGCACTGAGGTCACACACACAGGTCAAAGGGTCAACAGACGTACAATTCCGCCCTTTTGTGTAAATGCAAATCCCAGCATAGCGCACAGTCTGTGACATGCATGGGTGTGTATATGAACATTTGTGTGTGTGCTTGAACCTGTGTGTGTGTGTGTGTG
>JACXGI010002239.1:0-29332 GCA_016801175.1 Esox masquinongy
TTTTCTTTCATAGCAAAACAACGTACTTTTTTCTTTCAATCGTGAATGACATTTATACAATAACTATCAATAAAGGCGACGATAACTACCTTTTTCATCAAGTGAAAAGACGAGAGAATCGTGGAATCTACCAGAAATAATTAATAAATGTTGTTGCTTTCAATAAATTCGAACTTAGGTCTTCCACATGAGAGACACTGTCTTTAACCACTACGCCACGGCATTACACGTTTCAGCAGTTGCTAGACTCCATTGAGGATAGTGTTAAACTGATTAACATTTCTTATTAAGTTTACCTCCACTATAGCGTCTATGAACTGTATTGCTTTTGCCACTGGCTGTTTTAACAGCTTATTAGCCAGTAATAGGCTTACTAGTATCTACTAACTTCTTAGGAATAATCATAAGAATTGAGCAATTGCTAGTGAGACTGAAGATGAACTTTTCCATGCCAGAAACAGTCACAATATAACCGCATACAGTTTCAGTTAAGGCTTACTATAACGTAACTACTTGTATGTTAAGCCAGCAAATGTGTTTGTCTATCCTGACCCAAAACGCATGCATGGATGCGTACTTCGAAAATCCACCAGAAACAGTCGCAATATAACCGTAAACTGTTTTATTTCAGGCTTACTATAATGTAGATACTAACGGTTTTAGCCAGCAAAGTTTTCGTCGATACGGAATAATTCATAATGCGTACTTTGCTTCGCCTGCGAGGAGATATGAACTCAGGACCTATAGTTCACAAGTCCGCTTCTCTAACCACTACGCTATTTAACAAGGGATACTCAGTCAGTCAGTGACTCACTCAGTAAGAGACATTCGCTCTTCTTGGCCGACTCCGCTTATGCAGTCCGGCAAAAAAGTGGTCAGAGATCAGTCAAGGTGGATTTGAGAAAGTGATTTGATGCACTCCTAACCAGTGTCCAAACTACAGGAGGTGGGCAAAGTGTGACAGATATTTTTCCCATTGACTAGCAAATCGCTGGCATCATTAAGTGATTATTTGCCATTAGGCTAATCATAACATTTCAAATTTCACATTCAAGAAACATCAATACAGGCATAACATCAAAGTGAATTGGTCAAGCCCAGTTCAAGTCATGTGGGCCTAGGACTTAGCTGTTATTTTCACTACAGTGTATCTGCAGTGGCATACCACAGTGGGGTTGTGGGGCTCTGCAGTTTAGCAGCGTTCCGTATGGTTTCGAGTGAGGACTGTACCGGGTCGTGGCGGTACAGCCGAGGCTGTCTTGCAAATGCAAGATCAAAGAAATAGTAGCCTAGAGAATGTGGCCAAGAAAGTATATAACATTTCTGAAATGTTATAGATCAATGACTCTTGGAAAGACCTTGTGTTAAAATGATTGTTTAATTTTAGTGAAATGCATTTTTCGTTTAGTGCTGCATTGCAATAGCCAATAACTTATTTTGAGTAGCCTATTGGCTGTTTTATTCGATTTGTGGTGAATAAGCATATCTATTTTATGTTCTATGCATTTTCATTCAGGGATAATTTAAAATAAGCCATTTTTTATGACTGAAATGTATTGTCAATTTTGTCAAATTACAAATTGTAAGCCAACATGTGTGATAACGCTGTAGCTCATTCAAAAACACAACCTCTAGATCGTAAAATTGAGCATCTTTAATGCTCACGGCATATTGTAGTGTAAAATATGCAATGTCGAATGTGTTGCTTTACGCACATGCACATGGGGCTACCGTTTGTCTTGTTTTCAAACTATGGATATGCCCACTGAAAGTGCTACATTTAACCTATTAAGGTGCGTGCACACTGTCCGCTCGCTAGAGCTACAAAGAGGCACTCATTAATTTCCAACGAGAGCCAGCGAATCACGGCGACAGCGGGCGGAGCTACTCTCAGAGACAAAATCTCCCAGCGACAGCGACGGTTGACAGTTGAGATATGTTCAACTTTATGCTAATTTCCAGAGAGCGGGCAGTGACGGATTTCGGCGAATACCAATGGCAGGGCAGATGTTCTCTGCATCTTGAAGTCCCTTCTCTTTTCTACTCGCTAGCTAAAAACTCACTCGCTGGCTAAAAAACATTGACAAGAGAGAAACTTATATTTGCTGTGTCCGGTTTCCCCATTATTTATGATGCTTCTCTGGCCTCATACAGAGATATAATTCTAAAACATTGAAGCATGGAAGGTTTCAGAGATCGATGGGATCACGGGTGAGTGATACATGCGTAATGGAAAACGAAGTAAATTGCTATTTTAACATTGACAAATCATTGACTTGGCATCGTCGTAATACATTTTTAGTAGTGGAGTCACGCAAATACTAAATACTTATTAATATTTGCAGAGACGGATGTTTCCCCTATACTGGTTGACTGGTTGTCGCTGGCATAGATTAGACACGCCCTGCCCGAGCAGGCAGTGTGCACGCTAGGTTCGGCTCAGCGACAGCTCGCCAGAGATTGAGCGATTTGCAAATTGAGCGAGTGGAGAGTGTGCACAGTTTTTGGATCAGCTACAAGCTGTAGGATTTTGACCCTCGCTACATCTGTAGCCTATAAGTACGGTGGCCCATGGGTGCAAAACACAACAACATTAGTGATGCAAACAAAAGTTGAAAACACTACAACATTAACAAAAATGAAACATTTATAAAAACGCTGCATTTCAGAAAGCAATCAACTACTCACAACACAACAACATTAACTCACAACACAACAACATTAACTCACAACACAACAACATTGGCTCACACCACAACAGCATCAGCGCAGAACAAAACAGCATTAGCCCAAAACACAGCAACATTTGCAGAAACGCTGCATTTCAAGTTGCTCAAAACGGAAGTGCTCCAGACCACTATGGGCAATGCCAAGTGGAATTAGGTACATCGTGACATTAACATCTCACAGCGATATACAATACACATTTCATCGCCAGTGACTTCGCTGAGAGGAAAGTTGGAGGACGGTGGTACCTAAAAAAGTGTGGTTTCTACCGCCTTCGCATGGAATAGTCATATTCAAAACAGACCTGGTGTTTGGGAAAGGTGACCGAAACCCCCTGCCCCTACAGAGGAAGACGAAAAAGGCGAGAAATGTTCGCTAACAACGATGGACTGTGCAGTTTCTGATCCAATCTAGCCGCATGATTACTGTGCAGGTCAGAATCCCGCAGCCCTGGATATGGCCTTAATAATGGTGAACCATTATTCTCTTGCAAGCAAGAGAAATTCAGGAGCTTCAAACAAAGCTGTAAAACCTGACAACACAACACCACTTTCGTGTACAGTGGTTTACTGGGATCTGATGAAGACATAGGTTTAAACAGTAATAGTAAACAGTAATTGTTTACTATCCAGCAATCCCAAAGTCCTCCTGTATCTCCTACTGTGTTATTCAAAACTAGGACACCAAATCTTACCAAAAGTAAGCCTATTGAATGAATATTGTCTTAGCATTAGGTATGCACTGCAGTTTTGAAACTGTTTTAAAAAACTGAATTGCAGTAAAACAAATGTATAATAAATATCTGAAAGAATCAGGATGTTAAGACTAATACAGGCTGCAACATTAGCTAGGTCAAGTCTAGTGCTTCTTAATACCTATACAAGATGGTCAATCATAGTAATGAGTGAAGTTCAAGTAAGCAGACAGCTCAATGCCATCCAAAGCTATTTGGTCTTCCTTGAAGCAAATACTCCCAGTCTGTTTCCTTCTGTACATTTGCAACCTACACCCTCCTGGTGGCATACTGGGATTTGATTGAGGTCAGCAGACACCAAGTTAAGAGTCACCAGTGCAAACACGTCCGAGATAAGTGTTCCTTGACGAAAAGCAGTAAGTGACAACTCCATTGAATACAGTACTTTATACGGAATATTTATCATACTGTTATTTTTCCTTGTGTTAAAATCCATTATTCTTCACTTTATTTGTATTATGGACCTAACCCAATTCAAGGGGAATATATTGTACTAAAACGGTTTTCTTTTTGTTTAGTCACTCCCACCAATCAATGAGTTTTTCTTGTTCGCTGGGTCTGAAACAGAAGGATTTGGGCCATTTTTTTAACATCCACCAGTCAACAGTGAGCCAGATAATCATCTCTTGGTCCAACTTCCTCTACTTCCTGCTTGGGTCAGTATGGATCCCCAAGGATAACATCAAAGCCAACATGCCACCCGAGTTCAATGATTATCCAGACACCAAGGTTGTGATCAACTGCACTGAACTTTGCTGCCAGACACCATCTTCCCTACTCCTGCAGAGTGAGGTGTTTTCTTCTTACAAGTTGCACTGTACCTTCAAGGGCATCTTTGGAATGTCACCACATGGAGTTGGAATGTCACCACATGGAGGTGTCACTTTTGTATCCTCTTTGTATGCTGGTTCTGTGAGTGACAAGGAGATTGTTAGGCAGCCAGGAATTCTTTCATTACTTATCCCTGATCATGGCCTTTATGGTGGATGAGGGCTACCTCGTGGATGATCTTGTTCCATGCGAGATCTGTCGGCCAGCTTTTCTGCCGAGGCGCCACAGATGCCAGCGCATGAGGTTAGGGAAACCCTATCCATTGCCAGGCTAAGGGTGCATGTCAAAAGAATGATTCAGAGAGTAAAGGAGCACAAGCTGTTTGACACAGTCATCCCTCTGACCGTCTCAGGCAGCATCAACCAAGTATTTGCATTGTTGTGCTTGCTGGTCAATCAAAATGGACCTTTGGTCAGAGCATGGGCCAAGCTGGTATAAATGTACATTTGTTTTTGCTTTGGGTCACTCTGATTTGGAGCAATTGTTAGGGAGATGCTTTGGTGAACCATGCATCATTTTTTTAAAGACAACCAACTGCATTAAGTAATAGCTACATGTAATGAAATGTTTATTGGATATTACCTGTTTTTGTGCCTACCACAAATATATCAATAACTTGTAACACTGCAATGCATATCAGTTGTTTGTGTAGATCTTGTATTGGCCTTAATAAGGAAATTCGTTTTAGTAAGCACCGAACAGAAAAAAAATGAAAGATTCAACAGCATGTCAATGAAATACAGAAAATATACATTTATTAATAAATATGAACTGTTATTTGTTGAACTGTTGAAATGATACAGATTAAAATAAATTCTTCATACAATCCATATTTGTTTTTTCTTTATGGGAACACTAATACTTGTTTTGAAAACTGAGTTTCTACAGGTGCTAAAATGTAACAACTTCAAACAAATACTAATTCTTAATATTAATTTGTAACAACTGAACTAGCACCCAAGCAGGGGGATACATTCAGTTGCGAGACAGACTTTTCTGCAAGTAAAAATTAGTGGTCAGCCTTCTCTCTAAAAGTGTTTGAAACCTGAAGATCTTTATACATCCTCTCAACTAGAATGTCCTCCTGAGCACAGATGACAAAGTCACACCAGCTACAACCTGTTAGAAGGATTTGACCTTGCACCTGCCAGTAGTAGACGTGATCTCTTCAACTTCAGCTCTCTATTCTGTATCTTCAGGTAAGGCCAGTCCACATAACTTTGTACACTTAGCCTCCAAGACACCAAAGTGGGACCTCACACTTGGGTCAAATATGATGCCATCTGGACTACAAAGCCACATGGGAAGTTGTTACCATTTTTCAATGTGCAGCCCTCTTTTCATCTCCATGGTCTGCATACCAGATCCCTTGAACATCTGTTCTGCTAGGTGATCAGTGGATGTCTCCCCTGGTACATGGCAAACCTCTGGGAAACACAAGGTTGTTATTCTCCTTTTCCTAAGCTGATGCCATTCGGTGCTGCTGCTCTTCTCCCTTGTACCAGCCTCGATTTTGTGTGACATCTTGTAGGTTGTCTCTAATACTTTGTTGTGGAGCTGCTCTTGATGAATAAGGATGTAGACACACTTAGAAGACTGAAGCCTGCAGCCATGTAATGGAAGTGGTGGTGTAGAAGGGGCATCAGGTATCTTCACAATTTCATGGGTTTTTGGCTGTGGAGGTTGATAAGACAGTACACTGCCAGCTTGCACTGGCCCAAAGGCAGACTCAATCAGGGGAACATTGGCTGGCATGTCCACGGTTGTCACATGAAGGGCAGTAAGTGGAGTAAAGTTAGCATATGTTTCTGAGACGTGGAGAAGGTCCATGTCAGTCATTTGTCCATGGAGAGCTTTGTTTTTGCAGGGAACTTCTGCAAAAACATTTAAGCATTTTTGTGGGCATAATTGTTGGCTTAAAGGGGTAAAAGCTCAGTAAACATCAAATAACATGGATTATAACATACAGATTTACAAACTCCAAATATTAAATTTCTAAAACATTAATCTGAGGTGCCTCTAACCTTACCTTTTTCCATCAGCATACGAGTTGGTTTTCGAACCTCCATGTTATCAACCGGACCAGGCTACACACCCTAAAGAACAAGGAGTATCAATCTTTTGCAACAGACTTACTATTACATAGGATAAGTAATGTATGTGCATTGTTTTGAGCACTGTTAAGACTCAAGTGTTCTTTGCTTGTGCCAACGTTGTTCTGTCTCTGTGCAGCTGTGAACAGGTGGTGCAGCAAGAGTGTCGAGTAGTGAGAAGTGTGCCGTCTGGTAAAGCTGACCAACCAGGTGGTTGCACGTAGCACTTCCTGCAGCTCAGGAGCAGTGGCTTCGAACCACTATCACTGGTACAAGTGCTTTAACATCTATGAAGTGCAGAAAAACGTTAAGTGCAGAAATGAAAAGCACATGTAATTTACCACAATGTATCCCGGTTAGGACTGACGAGGTGCACAACTCAGGCCCTCAAGGTAGGCCATAAAGACAACTGGAGCAGGTTAAAGGTTTTGTTGCTTATTGTTTCTCCTACATATGTTGACCAGAATTACAGTGTCCTACAGAATATGTTTTCTTAGCAATGTTGCTAGTATCTACAGTACTTATCATCTTTCCCTACTCGCATGCTGTGCGGCTTTACGCTCTTCCTCAGGGACTTGTGACAGGCAGCCTTCCCTGTCAGTGTATATCTGTTAGATACTGTGCAGAATATATGAAATAAAACTTATTGTTAGGCATTATAACTCGCTAGCATTATTATATTGCAAGCTAACACAAATACAAACACTTTCAGCTAGATTCCCTGCAAGATAGTTAACATGAACTAGCTAACGTCAATGTTACATTCGCTGAGTAGCTAAGTAGTTGAATGTGATGGCAAATCTGTCATATTGCCTTGGCACTTACCTTCATAGTTGTCTACGTAGCTGCCTATATACATCTTGAACCGGTTTTCCTTCTTGCTAGCTGGAGTCTCGGAGGCGGATTTAACTATTCGATGTACATCATTAATGTTAAGTTTAGGCAAGTCCTGGAGACACCTTGTAAAAAAAAAAAAACAGCGACAAAGCCGGACATAGCGCTAGCAATATTATCTCTACTGGTTTGTAATATGCGGGACCGGAAACTGGCACGGAAGTGGGCGTGGAACATTCGGTCATGAAATGTGCAAAAGGCCTATTTGAAATAATCCCAACCAAAAAGAACACGATGTAAATTCACCAATTTAAGCTTTTTTAATTATAATTTATTATAATCTTACGTTGAGTGACTTCACTTGATTTTTCGACCAAATGTAAAACCCCCAAAACACCCCCTTGCACTGCCCATAGTGGTCTGGAGCACTTCCGTTTTGAGCAACTTGAAATGCAGCGTTTCTGCAAATGTTGCTGTGTTTTGGGCTAATGCTGTTATGTTCTGCGCTGATGCTGTTGTGGTGTGAGCCAATGTTCAACATTGATAAATGCCAACTTTTGCATCAAAACTGACATACTCATGGTTTACGCACATATTTGTGCATACGCACAATTGATAAATGAGGCCCCTGGTCATTAAGGTCTGGTGAACACAGCCAAGTGTTTTTACACCTCTGCTTTGTTTGTTCATTAGAATTTAGGGGACCGAGTTCAAATTTGCATTTAGTCATGCGTTGACCTCAGCAGAAGACTAAGTTAAAATCAGATTGGTCCAGGTGTGGGAGAGCACAAGATCATACATTATTCTTTATTTCAGGCTAGAGTGTTCTGGGTTCAAATCTTACCGCGCGGTACCACTATGTCGGCCAGTCGCATGGTGGGCTCGATGTACTGCTCAAAGGCAGGCTTAACAAATTTATTGTACTGTTTGATGACGCCCTCAATGTCCCGGCCGCGCTCGGTGATGTCCCTGCGGAGCCGACGCACCAGCCGGATGTCTGAGTCTGTATCCACAAAGACCTTCATGTCCAGCAGCTATGGGAAGAGGAGAGAACATACACTGTGAAAAACACACACCGAGACAAAAACGAAAAGAGAAAGAAATACATACAGTGGATATAAAAAGTCTACACACCCCTGTTAAAATGCCAGGTTCTTGTGATGTAAAAGAATGAGACCAAGATAAATCATGTCAGAACTTTTTCCACCTTTAATGTGACCGATAACGTGAACAATTCAATTGAAAAACAAACTGAAATCTTTGTGGGGGAAAAATAAAAAACTCACAATAACCTGGTTGCATAAGTGTGCATACCCTCTTATAACTGGAGATGTGGCTGTGTTCAGAATTAACAAATCACATTCAAACTCATGTTAAATAGAAGTCATTACACATCATTTAAAGTGACTGATTAATCACAAATAAAGTTCAGCTGTTCTAGTAGGATTTTCCTGACATTTTCTTAGTTGCATCTCAGAGAAAAAGCCTAATAATACTAATACTTTGTTGAAGCACCTTTTGATTTTATTACAGCACTCAGTCTTTTTGGGTAGGAGTCTATTAGCATGGCACATCTTCACGTGTCAATATTTGCCCACTCTTCTTTGCAAAAGTGCTCCAAATCTGTCAGATTGCGAGGACATCTCCTGTGCACAGCCCTCTTCAGATCACCCCACAGATGTTCAATTGGATTCAGGTCTGGGCTCTGGCTGGGCCATTCCAAAACATTAATCTTCTGGTGAAGCCATGCTTTTGTGGATTTGGATGTGTGCTTTGGGTCGTTGTTGTGCCGAAAGGTGAACGTCCTCTTCATCTTCAGCTTTCTAACGGACCCCTGAAGGTTTTGTGCCAAAATTGCCTAGTATTTGGAACTGTTCATAATTCCCTCCACCCTGACTAAGGCCCCAGTTCCAGCTGAAGAAAAACAGCCCCAAAGCATGATGCTGCCACCACCATGCGGGTATGTTGTTCTTTGGGTGATGTGCAGTGTTGTTTTTGCGCCAAACATACCTTTTGGAATTTTAGCCAAAAAGTTCAACCTTGGTTTCATCAGACCATAACACATTTTCCCATGTGATTTTGGGAGACTTGATGTTTGTTTTTGCAAACTTCAGCCGGGCTCGGATGTTTTTCTTTGTAAGAAAAGGCTTCTGTCTTGCCACCCTACCCCATAGCCCATTCATATGAAGAATACGGGAGATTGTTGTCACATGTAGCACACAGCCAGTACTTGCCAGAAATTCCTGGAGTTCCTTTAATGTTGCTGTAGGCCTCTTGGAAGCCTCCCTGACCAGTTTTCTTCTTGTCTTTTCATCAATTTTGGAGGGACGTGCAGTTCTTGGTAATGTCTCTGTTGCCATATTTTCTCCACTTGATGATGACTGTCTTCCCTGTGTTCCATGGTATATCTAATGCTTTGGAAATTCTTTTGTACCCTTCTCCTGACTGATATCTTTCAACAATGAGATCCTTCTGATGGAAGCTCTGATGGAAGCTCTCAGCGGACCATGGCTTTTGCTCTGAGATGCAACTAAGGAAATGTCAGGAAAATCCTATTAGAACAGCTGAACTTTATTTGTGATTAATCAGAGTCACTTTAAATAATGGCAGGTGTGTAATGACTTCTATTTAACATGAGTTTGAATGTGATTGGTTAATTCTGAAACAGCCACATCTCCAGTTATAAGAGGGTGTGCACACTTATGCAACCAGGTTATTGTAAGGTTTTTATTTTTCATTTTTCCCCCTCGAAGATTTTAGTTTGTTTTTCAATTGAATGGTTCACATTATAGGTCACATTAAAAGTGGAAAAGGTTCTGACATGATTTATCTTGGTCTCATTCTTTTACATCACAAGAACCTGGCATTTTAACAGGGGTGTGTAGACTTTTTATATCCACTGTACATAGCTGGAGAAAAAAAAGTTGAAAAGGAAAGTTTTGAGTGAGGAACAGAAGCGTTCAATTTACAGAAGCGTTCAAAACCTTCCTTTTCGACTTTTTTGGAAAGGAAAGAAAAAGGTGCAGTGGTCTCTTAATTTTTTCTGGAGCTGTATTTTCCTATCCTATCCCCCAACCCTACCTGTTAGACATACTTTAACCTAAACTTCAACTTCAATAACCTAATTTTGATACCTAAACATAAAGTAACCCTAATTTTTACCCTAAACATAATTATAACCCTGAACATTTTTTAAGTGTGGATCAGCCAAAAGGTTCCCTCTTTCCCAAAATGTACATAGTGTATACAAGTCTTCACTTCGATAGAAATTTCAGAACACACACACACACACACACACACACACACACACGTTGAGAAACATACACACACAGACAAATAAACACACCAAGAGAAACATACAAATGCCATAGGAAACAGACACAACCACACACAAAAAACAATGACAAAAACACATGCACACACACACCAAGAGAGAAGTCACAAACACGCGGGGACACAACTCTTGGCTTCAGGCGCATCCTCCAATGTCCTCCGCGTGTGAGGACCTTCCAGTCTTACCTGTAACAGCTCTTTATCCGCAAAGGCCATGATTCCCTCAAAGATAATGACACTGGCTCCATACACAGTTTTCTGAGGGATGAGAAACACCAATTCACCTGGCTGAAGGCACAAGCTATTGGACAAAGTAGGACCCTGTTAGCAGTGACACTGTTTTTGCGACATTACAGCAAAAGATTTTGCCATTTGTTTTATTTGTTTTTGCTCTTCCACCTAGCACTGACTTTGCTGATAGCTATTGAAGAATAATGGACTAGCTCTAAGGATCTCTAGATAAGAGCATCCGCTAAATGTTTGAGATGCAAATAATGTAGGCAGAGAAAATACTTCAAACAATGACAATTGTTTTGTTTTTGTATTACTGTAATCTTGATGCTGGAGCCCTTTAATTTAAAATGTGACTGACCTTCTGCTTTCTATCTTAACACCTGCTAATGTTTAACAAGGTTAATCTTTTGGGGATTACTGTAATATAGAAGTCTAGTGTGATTGGCTTCAGTGCTGCTCTGCATCTGTGATGGATTTGCCGCAACACGCCATGAAGTGACTAACTCCGGATGGATATTAAAAGACAGCTGAGTAATTTAGCGACCGAGATAATGCTGCAGTAACCTTACATCAGCTGCCATTTTATGGTTCACACATTACGATACGAGCAGAGATGGGCCGTATTCATTTTATTATGTATAGTATTTGAATTATTCATTTGAATAACTTCAGAGAATTTTGGCATTTGAATATGCAATGCATAGAAAGCAGACATATTTGCATTTTAAAATTCTTAAATGCTTTGCAGTGGGTTTTTCAGTTTGTCACCCTTTCACCATGCATAGAGGTCTGATGGAGCTACGTGTAATGCTAACCAAAAGTAATGTTGCATAGCAATGGTTCAGGTGGTAGAGAAATCTGCTTGCGATGTCGAGTTGTGGGTTTGATTCCCACATGGGGTGAACACTACAAAAGAATAGGAAATGAAATGTACTGACTATTGTAAGTTTCTCACAATAAGATCTGTTAAAAATGAAGAAGCTTTCTTTCAGAGGGAGAGTCAATGCAAATAGGTAAGATAAACAATGTCACAATCACATTAAGAAGATAGTTCCGTAATCGTTACTGAGAATTCTACTTACTGCATTCTACTTGCAACTGTATATTTGTATCTTTTATTTTATTTAAATATCATATTTACTATGATACATAATTGGTGCACTTCCTTGTTCTACTGAATTTATAAGTAACACATTTTCAGTGGATTCTGATACTATATATTGTACAACCCTTTTTCCAAAAACATTGGGACACTGCATAATATGCAAATCATTTAATCCCCATGATTAAGTGAAAATAGTACAAAGACAACCTGTCAAATGTTGAAATTTTATTGTTTTAGGAAAAATACTTGCCCATTTTGAATTTGATGCCAGCAACAATTTTCAGAACAGTTGGGACAGGGGCATCTTTACCACTGTTTCATCACATCTTCTTTTAACAATACTCTGTAAGCGTTTGAGAACTGAGGAGACCAATTGCTGTAGTTTTGTAAGTGAAATGTATTCCTATTCTTGCTTGATATAGTATTGCAGCTGCTCAACAGTTCGGAGTCTCCTTTGTAATATTTGTCTTTTCATAATGTGCCAAATGTTTTCCCCTGGAGCCGTATTCACAAAATATTTTCTTTCCACTAGGAGGACTCCCAAACAGCAGTAAAAGTTCCTAGCTAAGAGTTTCCTCTTAAAACCTATTCACAAAGCTGCTAAGACCAACTGTTACTAAGGAATGGGGAGAACTCTTAAGCTAAGAGAAAGGGCGGGGTTGACCCCGTTGCTATGGATAATGTCGTGTTCCACAAACAAGTTTACTTACTATGCCTACAGTGATTGGCTGATAGGGGATGGGTCTCAGTCAGTGAATTTATCATAGCAATACAGTAGATGAATGTGTCATGTTGGCATATTGAAATAAAGTAATAAAAATGTAGTTTAAGTGTCACTGATTAAACATGAAACCAAGAATAATATACTGACTAGTCAAGATATGTTCAGCTAATTGTCAGCCACTTACATGTCTGGCAGCTTGTAAAAAAATGCACATTCATTTTTTGATGGTACAATAATTCATGAAATTATGTGTCCCATATATAGCACCAACTACATCAGGTGGTCGAGCTATGGCCATGAAGTCGGCTTTGTTTCTTTGTAGTTGGCGAACATCAAGAGGAAACTGAATGATCTGTCGGGCAATATGGGGTCTGGGGAGGGCACATTTTTCAAGGGTACTCTTGAAAAAATGTAGAAGTCCTAAAATTAGGACTGACATGCCCATTGTTTTTAAGACTTTATCCTAAATCAGCAAGTTAGAAGCTACTTCTAGCTTTAAGATGCTTTGTGAATACGGTCCCAGGTTTAGTTTTTTAGCATTACACAACTTTTCCAGGCTTTTGGTGCCTCTGTCCCAGCTTTTTTGAAACCTGTTGCTGGCATCAAATTCAAAGTGAGCATGTATTTTCCAAGAAACAATAACATTTCTCAGTTTCAACATTTGATATGTTGTCTTGGTACTACTTTCTATTGAATACAGATTTTAAATGATTTGCACATCATTGCATTCTGTTTTTCTTGACATTTTCTTGTACATTTCTTGTACACAGCGTCCCAACTTTTTTGGAAACAAATTAATTAATACATTTAGTTTTAGTGCATTGTTTGTTATACAGCGCCGGAAAAACTTAAGAGACCACTGCACCTTTTTCTTTCCTTTCCAAAAAAGTTGAAAAGGAAAGTTTTGAGTGAGGAACAGAAGTGTTCAATTTGCAGTAGTCTCTTAATTTTAACCCTTCTGTTCCTCACTCAAAAGCTTCCTTTTCAACTTTTTTGGAAAGGAAAGTAAAAGGTGCAGTGGTCTCAATTTTTTCCAGAGCTGTATATTAGAATACATCTGTTTTTATTTTTTTATTTTGTAATACATTCATTTTTAGTGAATTGTCTTTTTGTAATGAATACAGTGGTTTTAGTTAATTTTCTTGTCATTTATGCTCATCCTTGCATGTATGTGTTTAACTGTATGGGTATGTTTCCTTACCCATTCCTTCTGGCGTCCATGTGTGGTAAAGTCATAAACAGGGATTTTGACACTCTTGCCAAGTTTAAGTTTCTGTAGTGTGTGTGCCAGCAGCCCGAAGTCGAAGGCATCCGGGTGGTCAAAGTTGTAGTCATTACTGGCCGCTGCCACCTGCTGCTCAGGCGTCAGAACCTAGACACAACGTTGGACAAACATTAACGTAGCGTTTTAATCCGAGCCAAGCAGAAAGACATCTCTGAAATGTCTTTGGACAGAGTTGTTAAAATGATACGCTACACAACGTGCACACACACAACCCATTGGAGTGCCTCTCAAGGTAGCCATACTAAATGTAGGCGGGAAAAGAATGTTGTGACCCTCCTGTTAGGGCTGTGCCAGGAGTTGTGCGTGCAAGTGTGCGTACGTGCACATGCCTCCGGCCCTTTGAATCTCCGGCCCTGGGATTTGGCATGGCCCGTGCCCTTCTCTCATCGGCCAATCATAAGAACTTTATAATTAACAGTGTCACAGAGATCCAGTTGGAGCAGTGCCACCCTAGAGGCCAAGATGGGGTCTAAGAGGCCAGATTAAGAAATTATATCTCAGAGTGGATATCCATGCAGATGGGACCTAGCAGGAGTTGGACAAAGTTTTCTCACATTAATGTTACTTGGTCTTTTTTTTGTATCCCTAGCGATAATTGTAACTCGTAACTGAAAAATCATATTCTGCCACACTATACTGAAATATTGTACTCGTAATTGAGGTAAAGTTTACAAATTTGAGGGGGAAAAAACAACAACTCAAACTATTTTAAACAGAAAAATATACTGGCCAATCAGTGGTGTGGGTACGAACAAGCTCACCAATCAATGCCCAATTGACATTAATATTTTTTGATTTTCTAACACACTAAACTATAATAGTGAAGGTAAACTACTCCTATAAGTAATTAAGTCATATTTCATAGAAATTTGAAAACACTGGGTATTGACTTTAAGGTTTGGTAGGGTAAACTGAAGCGAGATCCATGATTAATGGTAGCTACCGCTGCTGCTGATGTCAGAAATGGTGGGGCTGGGGACAGTTAATATTCCAGAGCTGTAGGGATGTTATGCTGTCTTCCTGTTACATAACATACGGACGGGTAGATAAGGACTTATGGGGGTTGATTGGAGGGCCTAAACTCTCTTGTCCTCACCGGCACTACATTTTTTTACCCTCTGAGAATCTCCCAACCATCTCTCATTAAAAGCCTGGCCCCACAAGGTAGACAAAGAAAGAGAATGAGACAGAGAGACAGAAGAAAAAAGAAACAATGAAAAAAAAAACATTTAGAGAGAGGGAGAGCAAAGAAATAAATTGAATTCAAAGACAAAAAAATATAATAAAATGACTGTAATTTCGATGAAAGACCTGATGTCATTTAGATTTGGGGTGGGGGTGCTGTTGTTCAGTTATTGTGTAAGAGATTAATCGGCAGTATGTAAAAATCCTGTAAACTGAGAGTCTGTTAAAACCGCATAGGGCGGGCTGTGGAATATTGCCTTAACACACACTTAAAGACACATATTAACACGTAATATGCAAACATATGCTTATTTAAAACAAGAAACCAGGCAAGCCTAGTTCAGCCGGCCCGCAATAAAAAGCACTGATCATTGTTGCCCTCCCGAGATTTGAACCCGGGTGGCCCGTGTTAATGGCTGTGTCTTTAACCACTACGCCAACAAGGTATACATATGCCGGATGTCGGTATAGCCAATTTATATAATTTTGACGTTATATAATTTTGTCACGCATTAACATCACATCAAGTTTGAATATTTCGTTAGACACCATTAACCATTATGTTAAACTAAGTAATGTTTCTTATTACGTTTTCCTTCACCACAAATAGCATCTATGAACTTTATGGCTTTTGCCACTGGCCGTTTTAACAGCTTATTAGCCATTCGTGAATGACATTGATACAATAACTACTGTATCAATATAGGTGACGATAACAGACTTTTTTGTCAAGTGAAAAGACGAGAGAAAAGTGTAGTCAGCAAAGTTTTTGTCTATCCTGAACAAATCCTAAGAAAGAATTCGAAAATCCACCAGAAATAATCGCAATATAACAATATAACAATAAACAGTTTCATTTTAGGCTTCTATATAACGTAGCTATTGAAGGTTGTAGCCAGCGACGTTTTTGTCTATCCTGAACAAATCCTCTTTTGCCACTGGCCATTTTAACAGCTAATTAGCCATTCGTTAATGACATTGATACAGTATCTATCAATATACAGCTCTGGAAAAAATTAAGAGACCACTGCACCTTTTTCTTTCCTTTCCAAAAAGGTAAAAGTAAAAGGTCTAGTAGTCTCTTAATTTTTTCCAGAGCTGTAGGTGACGATAGTGATGGCCATTCGAGGCTTCATTACCGTTCTTCTAGCAGCAGGATATTATGCTAGCTGCGCTCAGATTTTCTTTTTCAAAATAAACGCCATCATTGAAATATATAGGGTAATATAGTTAACAACCTAGTCTAAACATTTTATGTTTAATGTCCGTTCCAATGTTATTCGTGTCTGTTTTTTTTCAAAGACCAGATTGTTAACTATATTGCCTTATAAATTTCAATGATGGCTTTTATTGTGATAAACAAAATGTGAGTGCTCCCAGCATAATATCCTGCAGCTAGGTGACGATAACTGACTTTTTCGTCAAGTGAAAAGACGAGAGAATTGTGTAGCCAGCGAAGTGTTTGTCTATCCTGAACAAATCTTAATATCCACCTGAACTGTTTTATTTTAGGCTTCCAATTACATAGCTAACTAGCAAAGCTTTTGTCTATCCTGAACACACCCTAAGGCATAATGTTTTATCAGTGACAGGAGGCGAACGCGGGACCGTAGTCCGCGTCTCTAACTAACCACTACGCTATTTAACAAGGGGTACTCAATCAGTGAGGCACTCACGCACTCACTCACTCACTCAGTAAGAGACATTCGCTCTTCTAAGCCGGCTCCGCTTACGCAAATAATTAGCTGGATAAAAGCTGAATCAGGTTTACCACAACTGTTTTAACCGCTAGTTTGGTGTCGGCCCTCAGAATTGTTCACAAGCATGCTCACTCACCTTATAGAAAGAGTCCATGGAGAGCAGCACCACCCAAGGGACATCCAGCGCCTCTATGATCTTCCTGGCTGCAGTGGTCTTCCCAGAGGCACTGCCTCCACACAAACCTGAAGGACGCAATGACGAGAGGTGGCAAGGCCAGCCAAGTAGACAACTGGCTCACTGGAAAGGAGCTGGAATAATACAGAGGGAATCTTTCTAACTGCAGGGCCCCGTCTCACATGTGAGGGAATGAAGGCACCTCCTGCCGAGTTCAAATGTTAAAAGCCTCCTCCTGTGATTTTAGTTTTTCATTTTCTTGTTGAAAAGCGATAACCCAAATATAAATGCAGTCGAGTGCCCTCAGAAGGGAAATACAAAATATTGTTTAAGCAAAACCATGTTATTTAGAGACAACCGCAAATAGCAAGAAGTGCCTGTTCTAAGACTAAATCTTTGTTATATCCACAACTTAGGGGATGTTTTACGATTATGGCGGGTTTTAATGACCACTTAGCCCACTACGTTATCAGTGGACACATTCCAATCTGTGCCTTACTTGGCGCCACCTGGTAGTTTAAATCATGTACCCAGCCTAAAGAACCAAAGCATTACATTTGGTCTAGGACACAGAAACAGAGACTAATGTAAATAGAACAGCAGCAACTGTAGAGTAGTAGTATACCATAATACAACAGAGGGTTCCTACCGATAACAAAGGCCTCTTTGGATTGGGTTCCATGCTCGTTGTACCAGGGTGGCCGGCCGGCTGTGTAGATGGTCCGTTTGGACGTCCTCAGCAGGGGCGGTTCTGACTTGCATTGGCTGGTGGTCCGTTTCCGTGGCGACACGCCAGGGCAGACAGAGGGAAGGAGTCTGTCTAGGGAGTCCTCCCCGGCCTCGCTGAAACAGAGGAAGAGAGACAAAAGAGCAATGTCACCTCCTTCGGGTCATTGACTAAGTGGGATCAAAATAAACTGAGATGCTTCAAGAGATCATCCCTTTAAGACATAGAATGTGAGAAAACCGAAACGACAGCTCAAAGTTTGACAGTTGTTCATACCGGCATATGTTCTGTTGGACTTGGGACAAAACAACAAAAATGACTAAATACTGATGATGTACAATAATTAGATATTCCGATTGTTGCGACATGCATGAGTATTCCAGCACAGCAACAAATGCAAGTATGAAGGGTATTCAAGGTTTAAATTTCCACTTGAAAATCAGCCTTGATTTGCACAATTTTTTTTCAACCCTTACAAAAAAGTCCATTACTTATTAAACACAACAGTTCATAAGTCCTGTTGCTTGAAGATTATTTTCTAGCCGTATGAAACCGGCTCAAATGAAGATATGCCATGGGTATAAAAGATAAGCTCCTGTTGGAAACCAATCTCTGACACAGAGAGCTTTAGTACTTTGATCCTGGAAGTGTCAATTTGCATGTACTTAATGGCTATTCAAACCCAACACATGACAATTCAAAGTGCACGCACAACAGTCCCGTATCCGTCAGTGCCATAACATTACAAAAGCTTTGATTGGTTCAGGAAAAATGCTGAGCACAAGAATACCGAAAAGAAGATGGAAATGACCCAACTCACCACAAAATATTGTCATAATACTGTTACAATTTGGAGAAATGCTATCAAAAACAACAAAGCATACTGATACCTTTAAGAAGCATCAATAGACAGCCTTCTTCATGGCACGCAGTGGAGTGGCTAACAAATATAAAAGGTAAATGTCCTTGAGAAGCACAAACAGAATCCCAATCTAAATCCAGTAAAAAATGAGTGACATGAAGATTGCTGTACATCAACACTGAGGCTGTAAAAGGTCATATTAAAAGTTTCTGCACTGAAAATGATAGGTGTTCCTCACTGAAGTAGCTGAATAGCTACTTAATGGAAGTCGCGGCTCATCCATTAGGGCATAAGGGACACGGTGCCCCACTTGTAATTGATATATGTAGTAGGGTGTTTGGGATCTGGCCTCCATAATCAACAGACCTCTACCCAATTGAGGTGGTTTGGGATGAGTTGGACCACAGAGTGAAAGAAAAGCCGCCAATAAATGCTCAGCATATGTGGGAATTCTTTCAAGACTGTTGGAAAAGCAATCCAGATGACAACCCCATGAAACTGGTTGAGAGAATGCAAAGTGTTCAAAGCTGCCATAAAGGACAATGGTCAACCACACAATGAAATTTGAGTACATTTTTCTACTTGAATGTTTTTTTATAACATCCTGGCAATGTTTCCTATATATTTTGTTTTTGTGTATGTATGCATGTGTTTATATATATTCATTATATACCACCTGTTTCATTTACAATATCATTTGCTGGTCAGTAGAAGAAGCTTAGCTATAGGTATGACTGGTATTTTGAATGAATTTAGAACAATATCTAAATACATTTTTCACTCTGATATTATGGACTTTCTTTGTCCTGATAGATGGCAAAAACTCCTGATTAAATCCATTTTGATTTTAGGTTGTAACACAATACAAATGTGGAAAAGTCCAAAGGTGGTGAACATTTTTGATAGCCACTGTATTTGCAGTATACAGTTGTGCTCAAAAGTTTGCATACCCTGGCAGAAATTGTGAAATTTTGTAATTGATTTTGAAAATATGACTGATCATGCAAAAAAACGTTTTTTAGTTAAGGATAGTGATCATATGAAGCCATTTATTATTACATAGTTGTTTGGCTCCTTTTTAAATCATAATGATAACAGAAATCACCCAAATGGCCCTGATCAAAAGTTTACATACCCTTGAATGTTTGGCCTTGTTACAGACACACAGGTGACACACACAGGTGAAAATAGCAATTAAAGGTGAATTTCCCACACCTGTGGCTTTTTAAATTACAATCAGTGTCTGTGTATAAATAGTCAATGAGTTCGTTAGCTCTCACGTGGATGCACTGAGCAGGCTAGATACTGAGCCATAGGGAGCAGAAAATAACTGTCAAAAGACCTGCGTAACAAGGTAATGGAACTTTATAAAGATGGAAAAGGATATAAAAAGATATCCAAAGCCTTGCAAATGCCAGTCAGTACTGTTCAATCACTTATTAAGCAGTGGAAAATTCAGGGATCTCTTGATATCAAGCCAAGGTCAGGTAGACCAAGAAAGATTTCAGCCAAAACTGAAATCTTGCCAGAAAAAAGCCAGAAAAAAGCCTTTACTGCGCCAATGCCACAAAAAAGCCCAGTTACAATATGCCTGACAACACCTTGACACGCCTCACAGCTTCTGGCACACTGTAATTTGGAGTGACAAGACCAAAATAGAGCTTCATGGTCACATCCATAAGCGCTATGTTTGGAGAGGGGTCAAAAAGGCATATAGTGAACAGAATACAATCCCCACCGTGAAGCATGGTGGTGGCTCACTGATGTTTTAGGGGTGCCATTCTGTTGTGACCTACAGTTGAATGTGAATCCCATAAGAAATAAAAGAAATGTGTTTTGCCTGCTCACTCATGTTTTCTTTAAAAATATATTACCAATTCTCCAAGGGTATGCAAACTTTTGAGCACAACTGTATTTCTCTATTGATTAACTGTCTATTGAAGTAACTACTGCATATAGCTCTAACCAGCGAGGTGTGGGGGCCATTCAAATTCATCCAAAGTTAAAATTCATTAACATTCTAAGCAGATCGCTGCCTCAACTCCACCTACACAAAGACTGTCTGACACAGAACAGTACTTTATAAAAGGATAGTGTTTAGTCAAACCTCCCTTAACTATGACTCAACATGTGAAATGCAACTCCTCACAAAAAAAGTTGTCTTTGTACTGACCTGGAGGTCAAGCATTTTAATCAGCTAGGATAAATTAAGTTATGGATGGCATGGTTTTGACTTGCAGGGGAGTTTTGATCTAATCAGCAGTGCCGGAATATAGTCGTTACCAAAATTATTGGCGCTCTTTTGGCACCCTGCACTTTCTTCAAATAACAATTGACAATTAAAGAATTATTCGAAGAACATCTAGGGGTTCTCCCTGAGAGGAACCCATAAAGGACCCTCCAGGAAGCTTTTCTTTTTTGAGTGTACCAGCTGTACAGGGTCAGTGATTTTGGCTTATTCTTCTTTGCTGATTTGCTCCCAGTTGTTCAGCTTGGTGGGGATTCTGGATTGCATCTGTTGAATAGTGTCACAGATTCTTAACAGGACTGAGGTCAGGACTATGACTGGGACACTGTATGACATCCACATTTTGTTGTAGAGCCACTCCACTGTTGCATTGGCCTTGCATTTGAGATCACTGTCCTGCTGAAAAGTATATTTCCCCCAACCTTCAGGTTTTTTTTGCAGACTAAAGCATGTTCTCTTGTATTTCCCTTTATTTTGCCCTAGTGTTCTTCAGTTTTAACAAGATGTCCATTCTCTGCTGATCCCCACAGCACAGTGCTGCCACCACTATACTTCACTGCAAAGGAATAATATTAAGTGTTCAATTTTCCACATGCAAGGCGCTTTGAGTTTGGCCAAAAAATTTTGATCTTGGTCTCATCTCATTTCGAGACATGCTTTCAAATGGTACTTTTTGAGGAAGGGCTTCTTTCTTGCCACCCATTCAGGCCAATGTTATGCAGAGCTCCTGATAAGGTTGACAGGTGCACCATCACTTCACTCCAGGGCCACTGAACTCAGTAGCTCCTTCAACATGATTGTTGACTCCCAGTGGCTTCTTTAACATGTCTCCTTGTTCAAGCGTTAAGTTTTAAGGAACAGTCTTTACATGTAAGTACTTGGTGGTGTGATGCTGCTTCCACTTCCTGATTATCGACTGTGCTCACTGGGATATCCAAACACTGATACGATTTTTACCCTTTTACTAATCAATGAATTTGGGGATGAATAATGCAAGCAACACATTCCAATTTAGTCTTACAAATATATCTCAACATAAAAACATCAATAACTGGTTCTGATTTTCAGTGTTTTAAAATACAACATCAAACAGATCAAAAATGCAATGTAGTATTTGTAATTCAGTAAAAGGAACCATTGGTCAGAGGTCAATTCTTTTGCAAGGCACTGTATTTAAATGTTGTCCTGATAAGTAGTGTTAATGAAAGAAGGCCCTTAGCCTTTTCCATTCTCTATCTTTCACTGACCTAATGGAAATCACCATTGCGAAATGGTGAACAAACTATGGCATTCAAAGTGGGGCTGCCATGATATCAGATTTTCACTACACGATTATCGTGGCCAAAATAATTCATGATAACGATATTATTGCGGCATCTAAAGAAAATCTAAAGAAAAAAATAATAATAATGCTGTCAGTAAAATTCATCTTCTATGTTGTTTATTGTGTGTTTTGTCTCTTTTTTGGCAAATTAATTACACTGAAAATATGAGTGTAGGGAGGTGGAAAGTCTTTAACTATAACTGTACAAATTAAAAAAAATAAAAAATAATACAAAAAAACAATTACACTTAATGGATAGTGAAAAGTCGGCCTAGATGAACTGATTAACAAAAGATCTACAGGGCCTAACACCAAGAGGAGAAAAATACAACAAATTTTCGCCTAGTGAATAGGCTACAAAACGGCACATTTTGCTGATCTCTCCCAGGGGTTCTAGTGAGGCTAACGAGTTGATTTTAGACCCAGACTCCTAGTTTAAGCACATGCATTGTTTGTCTATAGGTGACATAAGCTATAGAAAAACCGAGAGGAGTTTTTGGAAAAGTATGAAGTAATTTTCACCTAGTGAATATAAAATTATCATATGTGTATTATTAACATGATATGAATATTTCATTTTTTAAATATCACGGTTATCGTCATTACCAGTACATTGTGACACCCCTAATTCAAAACATGCCTTTTACAAAGCAATGTCTAGGGGTAGTGTAGGTCTCTTGCAAGAGTAATCACACCTAGTACATTTCTAAACCATTCTACTAAAAAACCAAGTCTAGCTAGCTGCCTTACAGCTCCTTTGAGCATTTCTTCCTCTCTTCCATATTGCTCTCTCTGATACCCAAAACCTGTAGTGTATCGAAAAAATCGTCACAACTGTCTGACTTTTTTGTATTGTCCTCGATTTAAATGTATGCACTGAGTGTGTTTTCTGAACCGCCAAATAAATTAAATCAAATCAATTGATTCTTAAAACATGCTCACAATAAGAATACATTCTGTCTCTCACACTAATTTCATTAAACTCAGCAGGGAACTAAGCCTCAGCCATTCACTCTATCGCTGATGTAGCTGAAATCTTCAACAGTAAATCGACAGCAACCAACCCATTGCATTCAAAACAAGCCTTTTAAAACATTATCTAGAGGTAGTGTATATCTATTGCCAGACATCACTTGTGCAACCCTGTACGACAAACCTAACACATTCCTAAAGCATTCTACTACACAACTCTTCTAGCTGGCTGCCTCGCAGCTCATCTGAAAATCTCTCTCTCTGTTTCATTAGTTTTCTCCAAACACCTACTGTAATAAGCGAGAGATCCACACCACTCCCCTGGAGGTTTGTAAGAACCCGGAACCCATTCCTGTGGTATGAGAAAAATACAGTCCAGGCCTGGGTGCGTGAGTGTGTGGTTGTTTTTGCTTGCTTAGCCACTGTGTGAATGAATGGCCTGCTAAAGTTTTGGGTTGTTGTTCTGTTCTCGACTTGGAGTGCCAGTGTGGCTCCACTTAATCTGCGATACCCCACACCAATGTCTTTATGGCCTAAATACCTTCAGCCAGAGAAACCAAAGGGTCAAAGGTGACAGGCAAACTTCAAGGGGAGTGGAGAAATAGTAATAGTATTATCTTATCTGTGCCACATCCGAAGGGCGGTAACAGGGAGTGTGGTGAGGCAAAGTGCGGCCTCTGGGCTGGGACGTGGGCTACTAAATGTTAGAAACATTCAACAGCATTTCATTTTTCTGCTTGTGCTTTCATACTTCTCCATGAAAAGCAAGAATATAACAGATCATTCAGTACAAAGAAGTAGAGTTGAACTTGGCTATTGGTTATAGCAGAGTTCCATAAATGATTAGCTTAGTTGACTGGCTGTGAACCACCATGGTAACACACTCACAGTGGAGATATCAAAAGATCATTAAGCTACTCGCAAAAAAGGTGTAGTGTAGGTAAAAACAAAAAGCTAGGTCCAAAATACCAAATCCCTGAAAAGGGGAGCCCTCCGGTTGTCGCTGAAGGTGCACATAAATTAGACTGCAGTTTAGAATTTCGGACGAAGGAGTACCCAGCCTCGCTGGCACCTATTATAACAGTAAGTTTAGAAGGAGTACCCAGCCCCACTGGCACGTATTATAACAGTAAGTTTAGAAGGAGTACCCAGCCCCGCTGGCACCTATTATAACAGTAAGTTTAGAAGGAGTACCCAGCCCCGCTGGCACCTATTATAACAGTAAACAAAATGGTGGGTTAGAGATGATGTAACATTGCCTCTCTAGGTAAAACAAATTCATTGCAACAGACTTCTGCTTGACACTGGCATTGTTTGATTGAGATAGCATCCTTCTAAACACACAAGTGAGTGCACATTACACGCGACCCAACCCCATCCTCAACACACACATTGAAACCTGGTGTTTTAACCACTTTAAAATACCCTACTTCAAGACATAATAAAGAAGGTCAATACACATCCTTACATTTCATGTTAAGTCAGTTTAGCAGACACTCTTACCCACAACATCCTACGGCAGAGAATGCATACAATACCATACTTTTAGAGGTTCTCCTGTGGTAATCAAACCAAGGACACAAGTGTGAATGTCTTACCACCTGAGTCACACAGTACTTAACCTAACTTTTCCTAACTTATCCAGGTAAGGTAAGTACATAAGCTAAAAAGCTAACCGGTCCAACCGAGACATTGCACTCTACTAAAGCCCACCAGAAACTGAATGATTCTGTCATACCGAAAACAGACCGCCAGACAGGCACAGACCTTAAGTCACTGAAGGAAAACACACAAGCATACATTCAAGCCTCAACTGGAAAACTAGAGTAGTAGTTGAATATCTGGGCAAAAACAATACTCCAATTGAATCAATGAGCTCACGTGGACCTTGGTCTAAAAGAAACAGCAGTCGACTTCACAGAAAGAAGGGAAAAGTCAAAAGATTTAATTAATAAATATATTAGTAAATGCGAGGAGGCACTTACCTGCTGCCTGTAACAGTCCAGCAGCCTGATATCCTAGCTCCCGTATTCAAAGTATTCATGGTGAAAGTGAATGACAGAGGAGTGGAACGATTTAAGCTGTTCACTAGTGTTTCAGGTTTGTTATTGTCAGTTACGCTGACATCAGCTGCTTGTACAGAAGAGCACAGGAGTGCACTTACTTCAGCTGCCCCTCTGGCTGGGAACGTCCACAACAAAGGTAAACGAAAGAGAGATGGAGTCAGATGGGGGAGAAACGAAACTCTGCTTTATTCATATGTTTGCTTTCTGTTCACTCCAAGCAGCAGAGCGAGAACGTTGCAAGAAGAGAAAGTGCATGTTAAGGAAACTGCTTCAGTGCCTGACTTTCTCTTTCCTTCTCTCTCTCTTTCCTTCTCTCTCTCTCTCCTTCTCTCTCTCTCTCCTTCTCTCTCTCTCCTTCTCTCTCTCTCTCCTTCACTCTCTCTCTCCTTCACTCTCTCTCTCCCACCCCCCACCCCATGCTCCGCAACCAGCCGTCCAGCCAACAAACCTAAGAGGATAACCTACCCTCTAGATTATGTTCGTTAGGTGGTATTAATAGCGGTTTAAAGAGACCTCCCCTTTGCAGACACACACACAAAAACACACACCGCCAACCAGCTGGTCATCTGTTACTGACTGTCACTGTCAATACACTTCACTAGAGATGGACAAAAAAAAAAAACAGCAGAGAAAAAGCTGCTAAGTGCACCCTCCATATTTGACTTGTAGCCTACTTCGTGTCACCAACTACAAACCAAAACAGCGGAGTTGTAGCTTTCTCAGAAAAGAATGAGCGTGGGGAAGAAGGATGCAAAGACAAGAGGACAACAGAGGGATGGTATTCCCTACTTGTTGTCAGTGTGTCTATGTGCGCCTGACACCAGTCTGGGGACAGCAGCGTGACAGTGACAAGCACAGGACGTGCACGCACGTACGCACGCACGCACGCACAGTACCCAGGGAGTAGTGGGGAAATAACTGCATGATGAAACCTAACACTTTACGGGTCACCTGACAGCGAGGCCCTCAAAACAACCAAGCCAAACCTGCAAACGTGCCCAGTCTTACTGCAGGCAAACACAATACGCTCACACACAAGCCTAACTTACTAATTTGATTCCTCTTCTTTTCTGAAAGCAGTATAAGTGATGGTGTTCAGAACCGCCATAGGGAATTTGGACATGACAACAGACCCAGGAGGTGATTATCTAACCCCAATCCTTACTGCAACCATTGAGGATATGTATATTGCAAAAGTGACCAAAGTTTTTTTAGTCTTGCACCTTTGATTTGAAATGACAAAATGACTACGTGGTTAAAGTGAAGCTTTAATTTATGGGTATTTGCCCCCACATCTGATGAGTCATTTAGAAATTACAATGTTTTGTACATAGTGCCTCATTTAAGGGACCTAAGTACTATGACAATTGGCTTCGCAGCGGTCTGCAATTAGGCAGTGGTCTGTTTGCATTCTTAGTGAATGCACCAGAGAGCTGTCAGCCTCCAGTAATCGTGATTCAAGTCTTTGTTGTTTTCATTTGGAGCCTGTTGCTGGTGCCTGACAACATAAGGACTAAATAAGTGTTGATACAAGTCAAGCTGGCAGACAAATCATTATAAAATTGATACTTTTTGAGTTCACTGTGTATTAAGCTATTTCAGCATGGCAACATATTGGTCTTCATTACATCTAGGTCTTTGGTACGCCTAGGTCTTCGTGACATCTAGGTATTTGGTCAATTCCAGCTGCAGAGCAGGCGGGTCCCAAAGTACAGTACTGGCTCACTAAAGTTAGCAAACCGGTTACCATGCCGATTAGTAGCATTTCCCTCTATGGCAGCGGAGATCTCCCCTGCGGATATAATCTCTTGAGAAAGTGCTGTAATATTGGGGGCGTGTTGAGTAAATTTCCTCTTGACGTAATACAGTGGTGCTATTGAGTAAATAGGCCTAACATGGTGGCAGGGCCCCGACAATCTTGAGCATGTGTACTGCTTGGGGGTGTAGGCTTTCGTTCAAACAACAACACACAACAAATCAAGGACTTGACACTAAACGTAGTTAATATAGCCTATGGAATCCGCTGTTTTCGTACTGGGCGGCTGGAACTGCACAGTGAGCCACTAAATAAAAGGACAGGACAAATCATTATGATCAAACTGCTGAATACGCAGTTAATCTTTTCGTGGTTAATCCAATCTGCCACTGCATGGTGATTTATATCAGCAGTAAGGGTAATAACTTCCTGATGACAGTGTGAACATGTTTGAGAGCCAATACAAAATCCTTCGGCAGGTCAAAGACGACTAGGGTCAAAACATTTGCAAATGATTCGGACGTCAAGGCAGTAATCTTTGCTATGGAGGGGAATGACTACATGCTTTTAGCTACACAACATGTCTGTGCCGTACTGAGTCAGTCAGTTCATTGACTGTTAAACACTGAAAGCCAAATGAGAGATGGCTAAAAAAAAGCTGGTGCTGAATGCAAATATAGTTTCCTGAACTTGAACAAAATGTAAATACAGTATTATTACTAAAATAAGTGTGTTATAGGCCTACACACTATAGTAGTGGTATTCAAATCTGGATCTCGAAGCCAGTTCCACTCCACTTTTCCCATTGCAGCCCTCTAATCAGGGACTTATTCAGACCTGGGACACCAGGTGGGTGAAAATAATGATGAGGTAGAACAGAAAACCAGCAGGCTCCGGACTTCAATATCTCCGGATTTGAATATCCCTGCGCTACAGTAAAATTGTCAGGTTTGATATCTTAGAAAGTCTACAGCCTTTACGTTATTTATTGACTACCTTGTCCATGTTGTTATCAATAAAATATTAACTGACTTGTTGGTTCACTTATTACACTACCGTTTCAAGTATGAGGTTTAAAATAAGATACAAACACCCTCTTGTGGTGTATAAGGGAATCATGGGAATGGCACAGGCTGGGAATCATTATCATGTAAAACAATTGATGGTTCTCTGTCACTGCTAGTCCTTTTCACTGTCTAATACAGTTTATTTGTCAGATAACATGGAGTACAGGGTGTGGAATGTATGTTAAAGAGACTGGTATTCAATATTTTCTTCAGTTAAGGAATATTATATTTTTTGTACTGTTACATGTTATTGCAAATTGTATTTTTTTCACTTCAGAAGAACACTGGACAGTTCTTTTAAATGAAAAGCATATCACTGCTGTGAATATGCGAGTGGAATTATTGAGCCATCTGGATAGCTATACATTGACAGTTACATTATTGGCATATTACACTTGACAATCTACTGTAATATAATTTTGTACAAAATTGTGATATTGTTTT
This sequence comes from Esox masquinongy, assembly GCA_016801175.1. Taxonomy (NCBI): domain Eukaryota; kingdom Metazoa; phylum Chordata; class Actinopteri; order Esociformes; family Esocidae; genus Esox; species Esox masquinongy. The sequence goes on from JACXGI010002239.1 coordinate 28,447, forward strand.
TTACTAGTCGCTGTACTTTTGGCAATAAGACTTTCTTGTGGCTCTGTCTAGGCTCCCTGCAGCAGATATACAAGGTAATGTTGGAACATTCAATTACAGTTTTAAATGTACATGCGATTATCATGATATAATTGTGTGAAACACGAAAGAGAATGTATCAACTTAATTATTATAAATAATATCATATTGTGATGTCCCTGACAATTCCCCGTCCTACATTTACATATATTCCTTTACTAAGTGGGGCAATAAACACTCTTAACTCTATTATGCTGTTGCAATGACCACTATTATCATTAATGTTATTCTTGTTGCCTTCAGCTTAGGTCTGAGGGTGAATATTACAAATGAAGAGGAAAAGTATGGAGTTAGATATCTGCCAAAAGGTTAAGCGTACGTATTGTTGGGATCGTAAGAAAATACATTCGTAAATTGGTATGATCGTAAAAAAGGTCAGACGTAAAACATAAAACGTAGGCGTGAAATTAGATCTGTGAACGTACAAACACCCTTTTACGACGTTTCACACGTTAAATTCTTACTTTACGTGTCCATTTATTTGTTTACAAATCGTTTTTCTACATACAAACTTTTGTCAGTAATCTGGAGTCTGCAAAGATATGTACCGAACGTAGCTCTTCGAAACTGTGAAGCTAGCAACAATAAGTTGGACCGCTTACCCAGTGTTCAAACATAGCGTTGCCATTCCGGATTTCATGTTCAAAATAAAAGTCCATAGTTGGTTTTTAAGGCTGCATAACGACATTACACCAGTAGGCTATCAAGCATTTAGGCGTTAGGTAAAATACATGTGTGAAAATGACAAGGACACACTATACCCTTGCATAGAATATCCTTCCGAGCTGCAAAATGTAATGAAGTGATT